>JXTC01000829.1:0-11861 GCA_002914845.1 Trema orientale
CGATTAAGTTGAATCTAAGCTAGCTTAGTGTAATTAAACACAGTTTAGTACAAGAACTACCACCTTGTGCTTACCTGAAATCAACATTTTGGAAAATGCTAGAAATAGTTTCTACACATTAAATAAAAGCTATTTGACGTGTTAAATGCGCAGTGAATTTGGCTCCGAAAAATGTGAAAAATGCATTTTACCGAAAAACTACTGTTTGACCAAGTTATAAACAAACATGATTTTAATGCATGTTCGTATAGTATTACTATTCATAAATGTATTCTTTATTCCTTTCACACACCAAGCTCTCTCTCTCTCTTAGGGTACTGAGCCTTTACACTGCATGGGAGCACTTCCACAAACATTAGTACAATAATACAGAGCATTTAACAATCAGAATGAGTAATTTATCATAAAATTGATACTAGTTGCTTGATATGTCTATTATGCAATATAAATATATTTATTATTGGCTTATTATATATGTGAGAATTTTGGGCGTCACAATCCTTCCCCCCTTATTAAATTTCGTCCTTGAAATTTACTTACCTAAATAATTCTGGATGTTGACTTCTCATTTCATCTTCTCGTTCCCATGTAACCTCTTCTACTTCGTAGTTCTTCTATAGTACTTTGACCAAAGGGATCTTCTTATTTCTAAGCTCCTTTTCTTTTCTATCAAAAATCTCCACTGGTCGTTCTTCATAGCTCATATCTTGGCTTAATTCTAATGGTTCAAAACTCAAAACATGTTAAGGGTTTTAAATATATCTTCTTAACATAGAGAAGTGAAAAAATATTATGTACGTTCGATAGTGAAGGTGGCAAGGCAAGTCTATAGGCAACATATCCAACTTTGTCAAGTATCTCAAATAGGCCTATATATCTGGGACTAAGCTTCCCTTTCTTCCCAAACTTCATGATTCCTTTCACGGGACCAACTTCAAAATTACCTTATTCCTGATATTAAACGTGACCTTTCTTCTTCTAGGGTCAGCATAATGCTTCTGTCTATTCTGAATAACTAATAAACTTTTACTAATCTTTTCTACTGCTTCAGCTGTTTCTCTTACCAATTCTGGACCAAGAAATTTCCTTTCTCCTTTCTCATCCCAATGAATTGGAGATCTACATTTTCTTCCATACAATGCTTCATATAGACGAATTTCAATTGAAGTTTGATAACTATTATTGTAGACAAATTCTATCAGTGGCAAGTACTTGCTTTAAGATCCAAGAAACTCTAACACACAAGCTCTAAGTATATCCTCAAGAGTCTGTATAGTTCTCTCTGATTATCTATCTGTTTAAGGATAAAAAGCAGTACTGAATGCCAATTTTGTACCCATAGCCTCCTGAACCCTTTTCCAAAATTTTGAAGTGAATTTAGAATCTCTATCCGAAATGATAACCTTTGAAAGTCCATGTAGTCTAATGATTTCTTGAACATACAACTGAGTTAACTGATCCAAACTATAAATTACTTTAATCAGCAAGAAATGGGCTGACTTAGTATATCTATCAATAATTACCCGAATAGCATCATGACCTTTATTTGTCTTAGGAAGTCCAACCACAAGATCTATAACAATCTCTTCCCATTTCTATTAGGGTATGTTCAAAGACTTTAATTTCCAGCAGGTCTTTGATATTCAACTTTGACTTGCTCGCACGTGAGACACTGCTCTACAAACTCAACAACATCTTTCTTCATACTAGGCCACTAGTAATGTATCTTTGATTCTCTATACATGTTGGTAGTATCAGGATGCATAGAGTAGGGAGTGGTATGAGCTTCTGCTGATATCTTCTTTCTAACAATTCCACCAGGCACAGACAATCTATTTCTATAATTGATTACACTATCACTAGAAATCTAGAAGGCCATCTCCATTCCGATTTTTATCTTACTCTTTAAAATTCATCAAATAGGGATGTGTATTCTGGCCTTATTTGATACTCTCTAAAATTATTGGTTGAAGAGTAAGAGATGCCAGTCTTTCTGTTAAACCTGAAGACACAATCTCTAATTCTAACTTATGTAAATCCATTAAGAGATATTTCATATCAATATAATTGATAATTATAACAGTCAATGATTTCCTACTTAAAGCACCAGCAACTACATTGGCTTTTCCTACATGATAATTAATCTGAACATTCAAGCCATCTTCTTTGTCTCATATTCAGTTTCTTTTGGGTAAAGAAGTACTTGAGACTCTTGTGATCTGTGTAAGTCTCATATTTCTCTCTATAAAGATAGTGTCTCCAAATTTTCAGTACAAAGACAACTACTGCTAACTCTAAATCATGAGTAGGGCACTTCTTTTCATATTCCTTCAATTGCCTAGAGGCATAAGCAATGACTTTACCATTTTACATCAGAACACATCCTCGACTATTCTTCGAGATATCACTATAAACAATGAATCCTCCTAATCCGAATGGTATCGAAAGTATAGGGTTTGTTATCAAACGACGCTTCAATTACTCAAAACTCTTTTCACAATTATTGTTCTATTGAAACTTCACATTCTTCCTTGTTAAATACGTCAATGGAGAAGCTAGCTTCGAGAACCTTCAACAAAATGTCTATAATAACCAGCTAAACCCAAGAACCTATGAATCTCAGAAACATTTGTAGGTCTTGGCCAATTACTCACAGCCTCAACTTTCGTTGGATCCACAGAAATACCATTTTTAGAAACCACATGACCAAGGAAGATAATTTTCTCTAACCAGAAGTCACACTTCTTAAACTTTGTGTACAACTACTTTTCCTTATGAATTCTTAAAATGGTCCTCAAATGTTCCATATGCTCTTTTTTTGAGCATGGGTAAATCAGAATATCATCGATTAAAACTATAACCAATTTATCTAAGAAATCCTTGAACACTCTATTCATCATATCTACGAAAGCAGCTAGGGCATTAATTAAAACAAAGGGCATCACTAAATACTTATAGTGCCTGTATCTCGTTCTAAAGGTTGTCTTAAGAGTATCTTCTTCCTTAATCTTTAGTTGATGGTATCCCAATCTTAAATCAATCTTGGAAAATACTGAAGCACCTTGCAACTGATCAAACAAATCATTAATTCTAAGGAGAGGATACTTATTCTTGATTATGACCTTATTTAGCTCTCTATAATCAATACAAAGCCTCAAAGTCCCATCTTTCTTTTTTACAAACAAAACTAGAGCACCCCATGGTGAAAAGCTTGGGCATATGAAACCCTTATCCAAAAGCTCCTGTAATTGTACCTTCAATTCCTTCAACTATGTTAGAGCCATTCATTACGGTCCCTTAGAAATAGGAGCTGTACTAGGTAGTAAGTCAATAACAAACTCTATCCCACTATCAGATGGTAATCCTGATAGATCTTCTGGAAATATCTCTAAAAATTTATTAACTACTAGTACTTTCTCTAGCTTTATCTTAAGTTCATATCTAGTATCCATAGATCTAATTATAGCCAATAATAATCATCACCAGAATATGGATGCAAATAATAAAAAATAAAATTAAAAAAAATTATGACAGGTATCCAAATGCATATCAAACACTTACAGAGGAGTGAGGCTTCCTTTCCTTCCTGACGTGTGTATATAAGCGGTCTTCAGAATCATTTTAAAATATAAACTCTGATACCAACTGTGACATCCCATGATCCCACACACGTACATACGGATATTCGTAAAAATATTTAGTAAGATCAGGAGACGTTACTCGACTTAGAACTAATAAAATACTGAAAATTTAAAACTTTTTAAACTTTCTGGGAGAAAACGGGAAATTCTACTCATAATTATGCATAGTCTAATTTATACATATATATGTACTCACAAAATGGGCTTCTCATAAAAATATACATAATATACATAGACTCAAAACAGGTACAAAATTCTCTATTAGGAAACCACAGCGTCAAAATGCTCATATACACAAGCCGCGGTCAGAAAGTCGATGCTCCTCCTCTATCTCATATATCATCAACACCATCTGCAATGTAAGAATATTTGTGAGTATAAAAATCAGTAAGTAACATATGCAAATGCAGAGTGCACATGATAGATAACAGATAATCATATGATTGGGATCTCCATGTATATTGTATTGCCTGACAAGACCTTGAATCACATACTGAGCCACTCAGAGAGCATATAACGTATCATGAGCAATATGGAGGTCTCGAGCCCCAGAGAATCCCCTCTATGTATAGCAGAGGTCCACCCCATACTACCGTCAGAGTGTTCCCGAAGGAACTATATTGTCCCCAAAAAGACCAGAGTGTTCCCGAAGGAACCATATTGTCCCCGAAAGAACCATATCACATATTTGGGCGCCAGCCCACCACACCCTATTCACTAATACTCGTCAGGCAACATAAATACACCATGTGTTCATGTCTCATGTAAAACATAATGATAGATACGTATGTACACATATGTACAAATTTCACATTCACAAATTCCACAGATTCACAAAAATATAAAATTTCTTACATTACAGGTATGACGTTACTTACCTTGTGTCCGACAGAAAAGATAGTGAAAAAGGTCAGTATCCTCTGTGGCAAGGTGTGTGAAAGACCTGATATTAATTTCATTACTAAGATGTTCACTACAATGTAAATTGCTTAAAGAAAACAACTATAAGACTAAAATCACAACTTTCACAAAATGAACCAAAATGGCACATACTTTCATAAAAGCTAGTCTATTTGTTTCTAAATGGTATTATTTGGTTTTAAAAATACTTGGACAGCACCTCCCCTATTCTTAGGACATTCCCACATAATTGAAATTATGGTTTTAAACTTGCAATTATCTTTTACAATCCAATTCCCACATATACACATCAAAGAGGATCATTTACAACTTTCTACGTACACTTGAATTCCTTTTAGTTTAAACAAAGTTTAAAACCACTTTTCCACTTACGTGCCATCACAACTAGCCACCAAAAGAGTCTAATAACTAATAGGACCAATAAAATATACATTCTAAGTCTAAAAAATCAGATTACAATTATAGAAAGCTTAATCTACTACACATAGAAATACCTAATTCTGTAAATAGTAAACTTTAGGGCTTTAAGTCTAATTTTAATCATCCACTTAAATTTTTAATTTCCAGCCATAAACAAGGTTTCTTAGGACCTTTATTCTTCAATTAAAAGCTTTGATTTAAGAGCTAAAGTAATAGAAATAAATTACTAATTCTAAATTCCACAAAATGCTCACCTTGACTAGTTTGAAGTTTTGTTGAAACTCTTGCCTTCTACTTCCACAAAACTGATTTCCAAGGCTTTGAAATTGATCTTAGGACTCAAGTAGAGAAATCATTATTTAAGTGGTATCAAGTGGAGAATTAAAATAAGAAAACAAAACCTAGGAAGGAGAACTAGTAGAATTACCTTGACTAGTTTGGACCTGTCTTGCTTTCTTGAGCTCCAAATTGAGTTCTATCACTTGGAAACTCTTGGAAATGGTTAAAGGGAGCTGAGAGAAGTCTAAAAGTGAGTGGGAGAGTTTTAGGTCGTAGCTGGAGAGAAAGAAGAAGAGAATGACCAGATTTGGTCCAAAAGTGATACTTAATGACTAAGAAATGACATAACTTGAGTTCTAAGGGGTATTCTAGGTACTTTACTCATTACTTTCCATGTGTCAAGCTCTAAAATACCCTTAGCATAGTCACCACGTTGCTGGACAATCCTATGCACCCAAGTCTAGCCAAAGTTGGCAAATCCTAGCTTAGAAAGTGAAATCTAGTCATACTTTGACTTATGATCCTATATGGCCAATCTTATTGTAAATTGGTGGTACCTAGCCCTATAACCAATCATTAAGCATAAAAAAATAAGTCAATTAGACTCCAATTAATAATGTAAATAAAGTGTTAATACCTAATTATTAGAGTGCACGAATATGACATTATGCGATTAAGCTGAATCTAAGCTAACTTAGTGTAATTAAACATAGTTTAGTACAAGAACTGCCACCTCGTGCTTACTTGAAGTCAACATTTTGAAAAATGCTAGAAATGGTTTCTACGCAATAAATTTGACGTGTTAAACACAATGTGAAAAATACATTTTATCGAAAAACTACTATTTGACCAAGTTATAAACAAACATGATTTTACTGCATGTCCATATAGTATTACTATTCATAAATGTATTCTTTGTTCCTTTCACACATCAAGCTCTCTCTCTCTTTAAGGGTACTGAGCCTTTACACTGCATGGGAGCACTTCCCCAAACATTAGTACAATAATACATAGCATTTAACAATCAGAATGAGAAATTTATCATGAAATTGATAGTTGTTGCTTGATATGTCTATTATGCAATATGAATATATTTATTACTGGCTTATTATGTATGTGAGAATCTTGTGCGTCACACTATTATTGTGTACAAACTACACCAAGGACAAATGCTCATCCTAAGAGCCCTTGAAATCTATGGTACAAGCTCTCAACATATCTTCTAGTGTCTAAATAGTTCTTTCTGACTGTCCATTTATTTGTGGGTGTAAAGCTGTACCGAAATTTGGCTTAGTCCCAAAGGCTTTGTGTATAGCATTCTAAAACTGTGATAAAAATCTAAGAATTCGGTCAGAAAAAATAATTGCAGGAATCCTATATATTCTCACTATCTCTCTTATATATAATTTTGCTAATCTTTCTAGAGAAAAGTGATTTTGATAGCCAAGAAATGTACAGATTTAGATATACGATCCACAAAAACCCAAATTGTATCATTACCACTATTAGTCCTTGGTAATCCTGTTACTAAGTCCATAGTGATACAATCCCATTTCCATTCAAGAATCTCAATGGGTTGTAATAATCCCGCAGGTCTCTGGTGTTTAGCCTTCACTTGCTGACACACTAAACACTGTGCAACATACTGAGCGATTTCCTTTTTTATGTTATTCTACAAGAAATTCTCTCTTAGAACCCTATACATTTTAGTGCTTCTAGGATGTACTGTGTAGTTCGTGTTATGCGTTTCCCTAAGAATCTCTTTCTTCAATTCTGGATCATTTGGTACACACAATCTCTTCCTAAATCTCAAGGATCCATCTTTATGGATAAGAAACTCTGTTTTCACTCCTGCCTCTATCTTAGCTCGAATCTTCTGGAAATGGGGGTTTTTAGGTTGGGTAGCCTTGATTCTATCAATCAATAAAAGTTGCACATGCAAACTAGCCAACTGTACTCCAGAGTCTGGAATTCTTACTTCGATGTTCAGTTTTCTTATGTCTTCCAAAATGTTCTTCTGATCAATGACTGAAGTTGCTAAATTACTTGAATTTTTTCTACTCAACGCATCTATTACCACATTTACCTTCCCAAGATGGTAGTGAATAATTAAATCGTAATCTTTTAACAACTCTAACCACCTTCTCTGCCTCATGTTTAGCTTCTTTTGAGTGAAGATGTATTTCAGACTCTTATGATCAGTATAAATATCACATTTCTCTCTATAGAAATAATGTCTCTAAATCTTAAGAGTAAAAACTACAGCAGCTAACTCCAAATTATGCGTAGGTAGGGTATTTTTTCTCGTACACCTTCAATTGTCTAGAAGCATATGCAATAACTTTACCCTGCTACATCAAACCACATCCTAACCCTTTCTTTAATGCATTACTATAAACAATGGATCCTCCAGTCCCAGAAGGTACTGTAAGGATTGGTGCAGAAACCAATCTTCTCTTCAGTTCTTGAAAACTTTGATCACAATCTTCTGACCATTCAAATTTGACTCCTTTATAAGTAAGTTGTGTCAAAGGAACTGTTATCAATGAAAATCCTTCCACAAACCTTCTATAGTATCCAGGCAAACCCAAAAAAGTATGGTCAACAACCAAGGTGCTTCCAATTGGGGTGTCTATATATAAATTAGTATCTATAGACTCAATCAACATATCATATTTCTTCACAAATTTAGTGGACACAAAGGAATAACTTACTCCAAAATTAAACAATACGTATGCATATTTAAAGGATACAAGAATAGTACCTGTCACCACATCATTTGAAGTCTATGTATCTTATAATATCATGGCATAAACTCTTCCTTAAGTTTTAAATTTCTGATTTCCTCCCTTGTCTCCATTGGGTCTAGCTCCTTGAGAAGATTGAGTATTTTAAAGAGCTTGTGCAGTGTTTGAATTTTTGTTTAAAGGGCATGATGCAAACTTATGCTGATGGCTTTTATAACGAAAACATGCACCTGTGTTCCATTGACAGTCCTTGTCTACATGATTCTTTTTACCGCATCTTGTACACTGAAGTCCACTAGCTTGATTTCCTTGCTTCTTAGCTTGTCCACCTGAATTCTGACCCTTTTGTGGTTCTGATTTATATCTCTTCCTTTGATTGTTGTCTCGATCCCGTTGAGCATCATTGAGTCCCCTCTCTATCAGTAAAGCTTTACTCACTATAGCTCCAGAAGTTTCTAACTCAAATAGCTCAACTCCCTATTTAATTTGGGACCTTAAACCCTCTTCAAATCTTCGAGCTCTGCTTTCTTCAATTGCCACTAAAGCAGGAGCAAACTTTGATAATCTAGTAAATTCTATCTCATATTGAGCTACTGTCATATTCTCCTGCTCCAGCTTGACAAAATTCTCTTTCCTTCTAGTGAGGAAACTTTTGGGAAAATATTTCTCATTAAATGCATCCTTAAAGTTCCTCCAAGTAAAAGGTTCAGATGTTGACGCTTCACCATTAGCCACTAATCATAGGCACCTCTTTGTAGCATGTAAGTAGCATAAGTCACCTTCTTAGTATCAGTTTTTCAGCCAACCACTTCTCAGCCTCTAAAAGATCAGTTGCTCCTTCAAATGATGGCGGCATAAGTTTCATAAACTCTTATATTCTATTGGGTTGCCTGCATTGATAAACAGCATTTTGTTATTGTTGTTGTTGATGCTGTTTTTGCAGCTATTTTTGTAACATTTCTTATTGAGTTTGCTGATATTGAACCACCCTAACTAAGGTTTCATCAATAGCTTGTTGTAGTTCACCTTGAACATTCCCAGTACCATCATTGACATTTCCTTATTGTTGAGCCCCTTGCAATTGAGTTTCTTGCTATTGACTAGCTTATTTGTTGGTCATTCAATTTTCACGGGCTAAGTTTGTCAGAATCCTATTGTCTACCATTCAAGCCTTCAAACACAAAATAGATTTTTCCAACATTACTTGATATTCATGATAATAAACAAAATAGCAGAAAGATTACAACTATATAACTTAATGTCTTAAAAGCACTTATTACTCTAATCTTAGACGAGATCATCATCTTTACTTAAGGTAGACAAAATCAACATTGTTATGAAGGTTCTAAAGATCATAACTTAAATAAAATCATAATCTTAGACAAGATCTTAAAATATCGTAGCCTAATCTCTGATACTACTTTAATTGTCACGCCCTAAGATAAGGACATGACAACCGCCACATGCCCACAAGGAAAAAACCTCATAGACACGAAAGACTTCGAATCTAATCATTATTAAAAATCTAAATATATCCATTAAGACCTAAAATAACTCATCATAATAAAACACCAAATCAATCTATACCATCAATAACAATTTGCTAAATCCATAATAACAAAAGAAACTAAAACCATAATAATAATCCAGTATACCTCAAATAACCAATAATATCTCAAAATAGAAACTAGACAATACAATAACTGTAAATAGTAAATCTGAGCCCTCAAATGATCTTCCTTCTTCAAATATTAGTTCCACTTATTGACTATTCTTCGAATCTGAAAAAGATTAAAGAATAAAAGGTGGTGAGCTCGATAGTCCAGTAAGTAACCAATAACCTATACTAGTTGGATTAAGCATATGCAATTTGAAACATTTAGTAAGTATTTTACAAAATAACTCTAACTTTGAAATCAATACTTTTTAAAATAAGGAAATGAAACTAACTAAAAACCAATTTAACAAAATGGAGAGTTTCAAAATTCATTGTATCAACTTGTTCAATAATTGATATCACTTACAAATTCTACTCTACAGTTTTGGCAACTATGGCCACACTTGACCCCTATGACTAGGTTCGACTCTGCCACAAATAACCCCTGTAGCCGAGTCTGAATCTAATACAAATAATTCATGTAGCCGGGTCTGAATCTACTACATTCAACCCTACAGCTAGGTCAAACTGTCCTCATATAACTCCTATAGATTGGGTCCACATGTATAGTCGCTGAAGAGCGTTTCAACACATTCAATTATAAAATAATTAACCAATACTTCTCATATTTATCACTAAGGTAATAACTTCCAAATCTTTTAATAGTATCAACAAATATAAGCTTAATCCATATTTTATTCGAAAGATAGTTATCTCTTATTAAAATAATTTTCATTTACTAACAAATTGCTTGAAAACAAGTTTCAGATTTACAAACATAATTTTTTTTTAAAAGAAAGCAAAAGACATTAACTTAAGTAACAAACGTCACTGGCAAAGATGAAAGATTACTTACCCCTTAGCTAGTCTAACAATAATTTGCTAGCTACCACAAGAACCTATAGTTATAACAAGAATTATATATGAATATTAAATACTTAATAGGTACCTTAAATCATGCCTAACACAATATCTAACTCACTTCCTATGCACACTCGACACATTCACTATATTATCTTGAATAACCTCGACATCAAAATGTCATAACAATTCCAAATTAATTCTAAAAATTGTCAAACTTGGAGGATATTTTTTACAATTGATTGGGGTCTTTAAAATGCCAAGAACATGGCTGTAGTGTCTATAGATGGGCCCCACATAGCTTAGCAAACCGTTGCTATGTTTTGCTCTGAATGCCGAAAGTTACAAAATTTTTCCACATTCGTAGTTCCCATTTCGAAAAGCTATATCTCTGGTTATAAGTTTGTTTTTGACAAATTATATACCATTGCAAAATTTATTGAATAAGCTTTATAATTATACCTAATATAACCCTATTAGAGCATCAAAAACTACTGAAAAATCAGTCGTAACCACTATTTCATTTTACCATATTAGACCGAAACTCAAAAATTTTTAACTTATAATCCAGACATCCAAATCATATAAGTTTGGTCTTGTTTTACATCTTATAGCGAGAGTAATTACTCAAAATATAAATCATCTCTAGAATTATGACTAAAACAAAAAAGCTGCTTAAAGAATTCTAAACTCTAGGTGATGGATTAACTCCAAAATTTCTAAATAATAGATTGACAATTGATGGGAGGAGTTATTTACCTTAGAGAATTGAAAAATTAACCTTCTTATAATCCTTCCTCTTCTTCCAAGCTTCTCAGCCGTTCTCCTCTTCTTTTGCAGAGTGTTAAATTTTTTTTTTCTTCTCTCAGAGACTCTGAATGATGATACATATAGGGTTTTCTAAACTTCAAAGTTACTAAATTGTCCTTGCTTAATTAACTAAACTTTTGGTTTTTGTCTTTTGCCCTTTTATTTATTTATTTAAGTACTTATATATAAATATTTTCTGTGCTAGGTACGGGTTATTATACTTGCACATCCACAGCTTCACTAATTGTTTACATTTCATTTATGAGGAAATGGAGATTTTACTCACCTGGGTCCTGTGCAGCCTGAGCCATCCTCGACCTTACAATTTCATTTAGGATGTTTTGGGAGACTATGTTCGGTTGGTGAGAAAACTTGCACTAGTTAACAGGTAATTTTGGGAATTAGTGAATGGGACAATCATATGTTGTGGTGACATAATGATAATATTATAATTGTGTGTGAATTTTTGAGTTCATTATTTATGTTGATATGTATTTATATGATTAGCTACTTGTTTGAAATAAA
>JXTC01000829.1:12227-72079 GCA_002914845.1 Trema orientale
GTAGACTAATGTCCTATATTTCTTCTTTCCTAATAGAAAATAGCGCTGAGATTCCTTGTATTATGATAACACTCACTGGTTGAAAATATTTGCAATGACACTCTTGAAGTGGTTTTTCTTTTCTTAAAAGGAAAATAACACTCCTAGAGTTGTAAAAACTGAAAAGACATGAAAAAATCCACGAACTTGTTATTATATAGTTATTTTATTCTTTTTATTAGTTTAAACAATTAATTACTACAT
Source organism: Trema orientale (assembly GCA_002914845.1). Taxonomy (NCBI): domain Eukaryota; kingdom Viridiplantae; phylum Streptophyta; class Magnoliopsida; order Rosales; family Cannabaceae; genus Trema; species Trema orientale. The sequence continues at coordinate 12,471 of JXTC01000829.1, forward strand.
TATTAAAAACAATTTCAATATTTAAAATTAAAATCTTTGTTAAAGTCAAGGAGAATAATGAGGTGTATGTGTAATTTATATAAATAATCTTGACTAACAGACTATCACAGGAATTTTAACAAAAGTCAATGAGTAAAAAAATTAATTCAATCACAGGAATTTTAACAAAAGTCAATGAGTAAAAAAATTAAGGTATGCACTTCAAATTCCTCCACATTGAGGAGGCCTTATGTTGCAAACTACATCAGTTGTTACTTTCTCCTTTGGCTTTCCTTAATTCATTTTTCTTATGCCAATGTTTGAGCAACTTTTCTATTTAATGTTCTATAGTGGGAATCGTATTTATCACTATTCATACAAGATCATGCACTATTCTACACATGAGCAGAATAAATGGCTCAAACAAAAATGTTGGTGGTAATCAACAAAGATTATCAATGTCACGATTATCGTGACGAGACAAAAACATGGAAAGTTGGGGGTAAATAATAATTTTATTATTTTTTCCTCTCAAAGAGATCTGAACAAGTTGGAAATATAAATATCTCTTTGTTTCATGCAGTTTTGTTTGCGGGTCCAACCAGTGAATCCAGGATTTTATTCTAGTGGAGGCCTAATTATAATAAAGAAGTTAGATTTTTTTAGTTTTGAATTTGTAGATAGGAGTATTCAAAAAATTAATTTCCACCTTGCTAGATTTTGAAGAATGCTAAATCAATTTTTTTTTTCTCTTTCATAATAATTTTCGTGAGAAAGAATAATATCTCTAACTTCTCAAGATTATATCTATATGTAAAAGATTCAGTACTTTATAAAAATTAACAGTCAAAACTCAACAAATAAAGAAATCTAAGTTCATCTTAATAAAAGTAGATAAAATACAATTATTAGGTCAAAACTAGTCTCTAAAAAGAAACAATTTTATATAAAATTTTTGTCAAAAAGTAATAAATCTTGCATGATAATGTTTTTTTGACAAGAATTAATGAAAGTATAAGTATTTATAAAGAAATTAAATGAGTAAATAGGAAATGAATGTAAACAATAAATGGGGCATAATAGAGACAAAAATAATAAATGTGTAGGAAAAAAATTGAGTGGGGCAAGATGTGGGTATATTAGAGAAAATAAATAAGAATTGTAGGCTAAACTTTGTAGTTGGTCTATTAGAGTTTAGACTATTTGGATCCATAAGGTCCCCTGTCTAGCTCACATATAGCTCAATAACTAACTGAATGGTCAGTTAAGCCCAATAGGCCCAATAAGGTCTATACCTCTAATACATAAGAGAAAAGTTCTCCTAAACCTTTGTACAGTAGCCACGTGCCTACTACAAGCAGTGTTTAACATGACACATAGAGAAAAGAAAGAGAGTGAGAGAGCTGACCTACCGCGGGAAAAATCCCGAGCTCGTTCATGGCCGCCAAGAGAGAGATACCAATGGTCGTAGACATGCAGTCAAGAAGAAGGAAGAATATCTTCCGGATCGTTCTACTCATCTCTCGTTGGGAATCAAGAAGGTGCCCACACACCAGATCATTCAACAGGCTCCGGAGAATAGATGGGAAGGTTCAATAGTTATGAAGGATTTCTAGGTTTTATTTAAACCGAGATCCATAAATTGATTTATGTTAGATGAAGGATCCTACATTTTGTTTGTAGAGTTTCAATAAAAATTTTAAAATAACAATTCCGCTGCGTTCTTGATTTGTTTACGAAACTACAGAAATTGTTTTTGGTAAAATCATTTTTTCAGAATCATTTTTTGAAATTTCTAGTATAGTTTGGGTAGGGGCTCCCACTCAAGTTTTTTAAATAATCATAATTAACTCGTAATTGTGATTGAGCTTTGTCCATTAATATTGGGGCACTCCACTATAGGCCCAATATTGCACTCTTAGGCTAAATGTTATATATTTTCTGTGAAGTTAATTAATACTTTAACTAACCTAATCCATTTAATATATACTATACCTGCAGATATACCCCCTATGCATTGCCGTACTAGTGAGGTAAAATTACCATATTACTCCTCTGGTATATATTTACCTTTAAGTTGTCATTTTTCATCTAATAGATAATAATTGACTACAGTGTTTGTAACTGCCTATACAAACACAGTCAAATTCACAAAGTGAATGACTTACGCCTAGTTTTTGTTATCTAGGTCCTTGAAAATACTCAAAGTGACATTATATGCATGGTATCTAAATCATGAAGGGAATTCTTGTCAATTCACAAATCTCATCTCCTAAGATACCAGAGTTCGAACCATAAAACAGAACTAATCATTTAGTAAGTCAAAAAGATAAAACTCATGAAAGTAAGTCTGACAATCACTAGGATTAAGGTAATCTTGCAATAGTGCTAGATTAATGAAAGATAGAATATTAGGTTACGGCACTTAACCTCAAATTCTATTTTCACTTGGTCCAATTCAATGCACTTATAATTTTCTTATAACGTACCAGTATTTCAATCCGAAGTCAAACACTTCGATGATTGGGGACTTCCTATAAACTTATTTAGTTTGATTGCCTAGATAAAGTTAAGTCACGATAACTCCGGTAATTAGCGGTAATTTAACACCCAATTTCGCATGGAATCGACAACTCTATACTTATCACTTTATTACTTGTTTATGACCCGTGCATGTTATGGTATTTTTATACGCAAGTGCACATATCGAACAAGTAATAAAGTGATGAATAAAGATATCGTTCCCACAAAGAAATTACTATAATTCGTTAAGTACTAACCTATACTAATTATCAATTTATCCAAACAATCAAATTAAAAATTCTAAAATTAAAATTTAAACTAAAAGAAAATAAGAAAATAAATAAAATAAAATTAAAGAGCGCAAGTAATTTTATCAAATCACCAATTAAAATAAACCTAGGATTACAATTTTCACTCTACATATGCCTAAATTACTAGTTACCCTCTTTGAATTACTATCTAACTCGAATTGCCAATCAAGAATCCTAGTGTATCTACAAGCCTCTTCTGATAGTCATGTAGAAGTATCTCCTCTAATTAACTCACTATATTCCTATGTGAATTAGATTAGGAAAATATTCATTAAGAGTAAGATCTTTCAATAATTGCACATGTTATATAGGTATATTCTTATCCTACATAAACTCATATAAGTATGATCATGTGTTATTCTATTTAGGTCTAAATCTGAAATCTATTTTCCAAGTTCATACAGATTACTAATATCAATTTAAGTGGTGATCAAGCACTCAAAAGCTTTAAGAACAAGATAGAATAAATAATTCGAAAATTAAAATTACAAAATCAAATAGGTAACATCATAATTTAAACTACATATAGAGATCCCATTGTAATCTTAGAAAATTAATTAGTTCATAATAAAAATAACAAAACTAAAAATAATAATTTGCAACATAATGAAAAACTAAAAATAAAAATAAACAAATGAGAGTTTCACAGAGTGCAGAATGATTGAGAATAATAGCAAGCCTCCTCTTCCAGTTTGGCCTCCAATTGCTCTCTCTATTAATCCCTCTCCATCTGGACTATTGTGTTTCTCTCTCTAGAATGGTGCATTCTTCTCTCTAGTACGGTAGCCTTTTTATAGCTGATGGGAGTAAATTCACGTTCTCCAAAAGTCTTTATTGATTGGTGGAAGATATGTGGCAGTTCCTCATTTTTTCTCTTCTTTTCTCTTTCCCATTTTTTTTATGAAATCTGATATAAGGCGTGAAATCTAGTGTGGCGAAATTCAGTAAGCTCATCACGAAAGCAGGAGCTAATTGGCTGAAACGCGAACTTGACTTCAGTGGGTGACGTGGCGAGAATTAGTTTTTGAAGCAAGAAGTTGTATGGGATCTGCGCCACATAGGATCCGACCGCTGAGGAAAGCACTACGCAAGCTGACACAAGCTGGGCCCCACCTATCTCATACCCGTGCCAGCCTCACTCTCCCCAACGCGCGTGACTGGCATGCAACCATCTAGTCCGTCCGAAAGCCTAATCTGATGGCCATAAATCCTCCGAATTTTCTTTGTTTCCCCCTTTTTCTTTTTCTTTTTTTAATTTTTTTTTGTTATTTTAAAAACCTGATTCAAACCAAATTAAACCTAAATCTAATACAAATCTAATTCAAATTAAATAAACTTAAACTATATTAAATTAAATTAATAATACCTAAACCTAATAAAATAATAGAAAATTAGATAAACTAAATCTAAACTAAAATAAAATAAAACAACTTAAATTACCTAAAATCTAAATTTAAATTACTCTAGGACACATATTTTTAATGAATAAAAACATAAATAACTCTATAATAATAGAGTTATCACACCCCCAAACTTGAATTTTTGCTAGTCCTCGAGCAAAAGAAAGAAAAAAGACTTAAACAAAATTCTAAACACCTAATTATGACCCATCTATGACCCAGTTCAACTCTCAAAATTTGCCTCAAAGATTCCACATATTATAAAGCTCAAAGAAAAACTCCGAACACTGTAAAGAGGTCTAGAATTTCAATTCAAATGCCAACTTAATTCCACTACAGATTCCTTGAGTGTGTATGTAAATAAAGAATTACATTTAATCATATGCAACTCGGATTAGTTTATACAAACAAGTAAGTTATAACAAATCTCGAGATAGAAATATATAAACTCTATAGGCCTGTTTTTCATATTACTCTCCACCAATGTAGACTAACACTGCACCAAAGATCATTAGGACTTTATTAAGCATATAATGTATGGCTAAGGTAACAGGTAGGATAAAAGTCATTTTTTGTGGCTCAAATCACCCTAAGCACATAAATTATTCTCGGATCTTTATGCTACTAACTCAATACTTCATTGATATTATTCTCCCAAACTTGTTTTCCACTTCCTTCTTTACTCCATATTTTTTTCTTCTTTTTCACTTGAATATTATACCCTCAAACTTATGATTTTTCAATCTTTTTTTTTTCTTCACTACACATTTTTTTTATTTTTTTCTTCACCTTTTTTTTTCACATGGGTATAGTACTTTCTTCATTTTTTTTTTCATGCCTCAACAAAATAGTTTTCCTCAACATCATCCCTCTTCCCAAATTATAACATATTTTCAACAAAGATCACAATTGTGCTCATAGGTGCAGGGTTAATGTTGGAAATCATTTAAAAGCTTGGCTGAAAATATGGGTGTCAAAGAAAAGGTCAAATTAAGCTCAAAGGGGTAAACTAAGGATATAAATCTCAAGGGTAGGCTTGAAAGGCTCAAACGATCCAAAGATAGCCTAAATTATATCTCTAATGCAATGCAGTCTAGTTCACCTCAAGTGATAATCAAACAGGTTCTAGAGTTTATTGAAGAGATTTCAAAATGTACTTAATCCACATAAACTTCCTCTAAGTAAGCAAAATAATTAAATACAACCATTTATGTGCTCAAAATATTCAAGATATCATAAGTAAAACCAAACTAACACAGAATCAAGCACATAGACAAAAACAGCATTCATCATTTTTCCAAGAACCTTATTCAGTTAAATCAAATTCTTATCACCGGCATTCGATCATCAAACCAGGTCATGAAAACAAAACAAAACTATTTTTTTTAATTTTTGATTTTTTTAATTAAACTTTTTTTTTGAAAAATTTGAAAATTTTGACTCCCTACCCCTAAACTTAAAATTAACATCGTCCCCAATGTTAAAAAAAAAAAAAGAGAAGGAAAAGAACCTATGCAAGAACCTGAAACACACAAAACTTAAAATTAAACTTTTTTTCTAGTTCAGTCATTGAATTCCACATATTGACCCCCAAACTTGTGCAAGAACCTGAAACACACAAAAACAAAACAGACAAGACATAACAAAGGAAAAGAAACCTAATAAAGTCAAAATTAAAAGGAATAGAAAAAGTTCATGGGTTGCCTCCCAAGAAGCGCTTGATTTTAAGTCATCAAGCTTACTCTCTGTTGCTTCAGTTCGGGTTGGATAAAGTAATGGAGGTCTTTTCCCGATCAAACTCTCCTCCATAATAATGCTTAAGCCGTTGTCCATTAACCTTGAAAATTCGCTTGGACCCTTCATCTTTAGCCTCCACAACTCCATATGGAAACACTTGAGTGACACGAAATGGTCCTGACCATCTAGACTTGAGCTTCCCCGGAAATAATTTCAACCTTGAATTGAAGAGGAGCACTCGTTGTCCTAGTTCAAATCGCTGATCTAGTATCTTCTTATCATGCCACCTTTTCGTCTTCTCTTTATATAGCTTTGAATTTTCATAAGCTTGGAGGCGAAACTCATCCATCTAATTCAATTGCAAAACACGTTTAGCACCAGCAGCTCGCATATCAAAATTAACCTTCTTAATTGCCCAGAATGCGTGATGCTCTAACTCCACTAGAAGATAACATGCTTTCCCATAGACCAATCGATATGGAGACATACCGATCGGTGTCTTATATGCAATTCTGTATGCCCATAACGCATCGTCTAACCTCCTAGACCAATCCTTTCTACTGGGAGACACTGTTTTTTCAAGAATTCTCTTCACTTCTCGGTTGGAAATCTCTGCTTGCCCACTTGTCTGTGGATAATAAGCTGTAGCAATCTTGTGAGTCACACCATATTTAGCAAGAAGGGCTTCAAAGTTCTTATTACAAAAATACATCCCTTCATCACTGATGATAGCTCGCGGTGTACTAAAATGATTAAAGATATTCTTTTTCAAGAAATTCATCACCACTAAAGAATCGTTGGTTGGTAATGCTACAGCTTCTACCCATTTGGACATGTAATCTACTGCTACTAGGATGTAAAGATTACCAAAGGACTGAATGAATGGTCCCATGAAATCTATGCCCCAGACATCAAAGATCTTCACTTCTGAAATACTATTCAGCGGCATTTCATGGCGACGAGAAATATTACCCACTCTTTGACACTGGTCACATCTCGAGACAAAATAATGGGCATCTTTAAACAGTGTAGGCTAATAGAATCCTGATTGGAGGACTTTTGCTACAGTTCTTTCACCTCCAAAATGGCCTCCATACTCAGAAGAGTGACAATGATGGAGTATGTCTTCTATTTCTTCCTTTGGAATACACCTCCGTATAATTTGGTCGGCACATTGCTTGAATAAAAATGGTTCATCCCAGAAATAATATTTCACATCATGTAGAAACTTTTTCTTCTGCTGGAATGTAAAATCTAGAGGTAACTGCTTGCTCACAAGATAATTAACATAATCTGCATACTAGGTGACACCATACTTGATGCTAAAGAGTTGCTCATCAGGAAAAGACTCGATGATGAGAGTAGTATCTCCTTCTTTCTTTCCATTCTCCAATCTTGAGAGGTGGTCTGCCACTTGATTTTCTGTTCCTTTTTCGGTCTCGCACTTCAAGATCAAATTCTTGTAATATAAGTATCTAGCTAATCAACCTTGGCTTTGCATCCTTTTTGGCAATGAGGTATTTGATTGCAGAGTGATCTGTGTAAACAATTACTTTAGTCCCAATGAGATAGGATCTAAATTTGTTAAAAGCAAAAACCACAGCCAATAACTCTTTCTCAGTAGTCACGTAATTGATTTGAGCATCGTTCAGTGTCTTGCTAGAGTAATAAATAGCATGAAACATCTTCTCCTTGCGCTGCCCCAAAACTGCCCCAACCGCATAATCACTTGCATCGCATATGAGCTCAAAAGGAATAGACCAGTCCGGCAAAACAATGATAGGAGCTGTCACTATCTTGTTCTTTAAAGTGATAAAAGCTTCAAGTCATGCTTCATCAAAATTAAAGACTTCATCTTTCTCTAATAAGTTGCATAGTGGTTTGGCAATCTTCGAAAAACCCAGCATGTCCAAGAAAACTACGAACCCCTTTTACATTTACGGGCGGAGAAAGTTTCTCAATAGTCTCTATCTTTACTTTGTCAACTTCGATTCCTTTACTTGAAATCCAATTCCCAACTATAATACCCTTTTGGACTATAAAATGACATTTCTCCCAGTTTAGTACCAAATTAGTATCTTCACATTGTTCCAGTACAAGGGCTAAATTATGTAGACACATGTCAAATGAATCACTGAAAACTGAGAAATCATCCATGAATACCGCTAAATATTACTCCATCATATCGGTAAAGATCGCCATCATACATCGTTGAAAGGTGGCTAGAGCATTATATAGACCGAAGGGCATTTTTCTAAAAGCAAAAGTTCCATAGGGACAAACAAATGTGGTTTTCTCCTGATCTTTTGGCGCTATGGCAATCTGATTATACCCCGAGTATCCATCCAAGAAACAATAGTATTCATGTCCCGCTATTCTTTGAGCATCTGGTCAATAAAAGGCAGTGGAAAATGATCCTTTCGAGTTGATTTATTTAATTTTCGGTAGTCCATACAAACTCTCCACCCAGTTACTGTTCTTGTTGGAATAAACTCGTTGTTCTCGTTAGCTACCACTATCATACCTCCTTTCTTCAGAACATATTATACTGGGCATACCCATGAGCTATTAGAAATTGGGTAAATAATTCCGGTATCTAACCACTTTATAGTCTCCTTTTTGACTACTTATTTCATAATTGGATTTAAACGCCATTGGTGCTCTACTATTGCCCTGTGATTATCTTCTAGCAGAATTTTATGCATACAAAAGGACGGACTGATACCTCGAATGTCTGCTATTGACCACCCCAAGGCTCTCTTGTATTATTTCAACACTCTCAATAATTTCTCCTCCTGTGTATCATCAAGATCGGCCCAAATTATAACAAGAAGAGTAGAGGACTTGCCTAAGAAAGCATAGTACAAATGACTCGGCAATGGCTTTAGTTCTAAAGATAGTGGTTCTTCAACAGATGGCTTAGTGTGGGGTTCACTGCCTGCTGGTCGCTCTAAAACTTCAAACTTTTGCTTAGTCCTATCAAATCGAGGCACAGCATTCAGCAAGTTCAAATACTCTATAGCTTCTAGTGTCTCCACATTAAATGAATTAGTGAATGAATCTTCAAGCGAATCCCCAACAGTATTATTCCCATAAGCTTCATCAACCACTCTAACAACCATGTCAATGCGAAAACAGTCTTCAGAGTCATTTGGAAACTTCATTGCCTTGAATTCACCTCCTCATTTTGTACTCTCATGGTCAGCTCTCCTTTTTGAATGTCAATAAGTGTTCTTCCAGTGGCTAGGAATGTCCTACCCAAAATTAAAGGAATGTCTCGATCCTCCTCCATGTCCAGCACAATAAAGTCTGCGGAAAAAATAAACTTATCAACCTTAACGAAAACATCCTCGACTATTCCTCTTAGGTATGTAAGAGATCTATCAACTAGCTGCAGGGTGACAGTGGTTGGTCTTGCCTCTCCTAAACCTAATCTTTTAAATATGGTCAATGGCATCAAGTTTATACTAGCTCCCAATTCACACAATGCTCGTCCAGAAAATTGCTCACCGATTCTGCATGGAATAGTAAAGCTCCCATGATCTTTCAGTTTTGGAGGTAATTTCTTGAGAAGGATAGCACTGCATTCCTCTGTAAGAGCTACTGTCTCAAACTCTCCCAATCTTCTCTTTTTAGATAAAATATCCTTCATAAATTTTACATAACTAGGCATTTGCTCCAGAGCTTCTGCAAACGGGATATTAATGTACAACTTCTTAAATATCTCCAAAAATCTTGAGAACTGCTGGTCAAGCTTCTTCTTCTGAATTCTCTGTGGGAATGGTGGCTGTGGGTTATAGGTAGTCATCTCAGACTTAGATGTTGCTTCTGGTATGATCTCCTCTTGTGGCCTCTCTTCAATGTTCTCACCCTCAGTCGCAACAGGTTCCTTAACTTCTCTCTACACTTCTTTACCACTTCTCAAAGTAATTACTTTGCACTGCTCCTTATTTTCTCTCTTTAGATTCACCTCAGTATTCCCTGGCAGTGTTCCTTGAGGACGGTTATTAACAACATTGGCTAATTGAACCAACTGCGTCTCAAAGGATCTCAATGTGGGAGCTTGGTTTTGAAGAATTGCATCATTCTTGGCCATGTACTGTATAACATCTCCTCAAGTGATAGCTTTTTCTCTTGCTGTGGTGACAGGGCTTGCTGTGCAAATCCAGGTGGAGGCATAGAATATCCAGCTGAAGTGGACCTTTGGTTGTTGGTGTTATTCCAAGAAAAATTTGGGTGATTTTTCCATCCTGGCTTGTAGAAGTTAGAGTAGGGATTGTTCTGTTATCGGTTGAAGCTATTGACATATTGTGCTGATTCAATAGTAAGGGGACATTAGCCAATCACATGATTGTCACTACAACTTTCACAAACTGTATATGGCCTATGCATTGCTTGAATTCCCATCGAGTCAATCTTCTTGGATAAAGTATTAATTTGTGTGACTAAGGATGCCATAGTCTCCATTTCATTTATGCTGGCTACTCTCTTTGGATTCATTCTTTCTGATAGCCACTGGTAGTTATTGGCTGCCATCTCCTCCAATAGGTCATATGCTTCTTCAGTTGATTTTCCCATTAAGGCACCTCCCGCTGCTGCATCAACTATTGTTCGTAAGTGTCCCATGAGGGCATTATAGAACGTTTGAACTAATAACTACTTCGGGATTCCATGATGTGGACATCTTCTCAACATATTTTTATAACGCTCCCAAGCCTCATATAGTGATTCATTGTCGAATTGAACGAAGGAGGTGATATCATTGCACAACTTGGCTGTCTTTGCTGGTAGAAAAAATTTTGCCAGAAACTTCTGTGCCAAGTCATCCCATGTAGTAATTGAACCAGTTAGTAAGGAGTTCAACCAGCTCTTAGCTTTATCCCGTAGAGAGAGGGAAAAGCTGTAACCTGATTGCATCATCAGAAGCTCCACTGTGCTTGAAAGTATCGCAAATTTCGTTCAGATCATCACAAGGTAGTCCCCCAAACTGAACTGAGCTCTGGATCATCTGAATAATAGCGGGCTTCAATTCGAAGTTGTTAGCATTAATGGCAGGTCTTTGAATGCTTGAACTGAGGCCATCAATCAATAGAATAGCATAATCACGCAGAGGCTTCGTCTTGTCTTGGTCACCCATTATTGCTGAAGGATTTACTTGTCGATTTTTTGCTCTTCGAATTTCCCTTACTATTCTTTCAATCTCAGGATCTAACGGCAAAAGCTCCCAACTTTTCGTACATCTCATGTACTGCTAAAGAGTACCTGAGATTATCAAAAAATAAATAAATAAAATAAATAAATAAAATAAAAGTCTGAATTAAATCTCAACTAATCGATATTAGTATTAACAAAAAATTATAAAACAATTTCTCCGGCAACGGCGCCAAAAACTTGTTATGGAATTTTATACGCAAGTGCACGTATCGAACAAGTAATAAAGTGATGAATAAAGATATCGTTCCCACAGAGAAATTGCTATAATTCGTTAAGTACTAACCTACACTAGTTATCAATTTATCCAAACAATCAAATTAAAAATTCTAAAATTAAAATTTAAACAAAAAGAAAACAAGAAAATAAATAAAATAAAATTAAAGAGCGCAAGTAATTTTATCAAATCACCAATTAAAATAAACCTAGGATTACAATTTTCACTCTACGTATATCTAAATTACTAGTTACCCTCTTTGAATTACTATCTAACTCGAATTGCCAGTCAAGAACCCTAGTGTATCTACAAGCCTCTTCCGATAGTCATGTAGAAGTATCTTCTCTAATTAACTCACTATATTCTTAAGTGAATTAGATTAAGAAAAGATTCATTAAGAGTAAGGTCTTTCAATAATTATACATGTTATATAGGTATATTCTTATCCTACATAAACTCATATAAGCATGATCGTATGTTATTCTATCTAGGTCTAAATCTGAAATCCCTTTTCCAAGTTCATACAGATTACTAATATCAATTTAAGTGGTGATCAAGCACTCAAAAGCTTTAAGAACAAGATAGAATAAACAATTCGTAAATTAAACTTGCAAAATCAAAGAGGTAGCATCATAATTCAAACTACATATAGAGATCCCATTGTAATCCTAGAAAATTAATTAGTTCATAATGAAAATAACAAAACTAAAAATAATAATTCGCAACATAATGAAAAACAAAAAATAAAAATAAACAAACGAGAGTTTCACGGAGTGCAGAATGATTGAGAATAATCGCAAGCCTCCTATTCCAATTTGGCTTGCTCTCTCTATTAATCTCTCCCTCTCTGGACTATTGTGTTTCTCTCTTTAGAATGGTTTATTTTTCTCTCTAATATCATAGCCCTTTTATAGCTGATAGGAGTAAATTCACGTTCTCCAAAAGTCTTTATTGATTGGTGGAAGATATGTGGCAGTTTCCCATTTTTTCTCTTCTTTTCTCTTTCCCGTTTTTTTTACGAAATCAGATATAAGGCGTGAAATCTGGTGTGGTGAAATTCGGTAAGCTCATCACGAAAGCAGGAGCCAATTGGCTAAAACGCGAAGTTGACTTTAAAAGGTGACGTGGCGAGAATTGGTTTGTGAAGCAAGAAGTTGTATGGGATCTGTGTCACACAGGATCCGACAGCTGAGAAAAGCACTGCGCCAGCTGACACAAGCTGAGCCCCACCTGTCTCCTACCTGCACTAGCCTCACTCTCCCCGATGCGCGTGACTGGCACGCGCCCATCTAGTCCGTTCGAAAGCCTGATCTGACGGCCATAAATCCTCCGAATTTTCTTTGTTTCCCCCTTTTTCTTTTTCTTTTTTTAATTTTTTTTTTATTTTTTTAAACCTAATTCTAACCAAATTAAACCTAAATCTAATTCAAATTAAATAAACTTAAACTAAATTAAATTAAATTAATAACACCTAAACCTAATAAAATAATATAAAATTAGATAAACTAAATCTAAACTAAAATAAAATAAAATAACTTAAAATTACCTAAAATCTAAATTTAAATTACTCTAGGACACACATTTTTAATGAATAAAAAATAGTGCACTTGCGTTTATTTTACGTACATGTATTTAACGTAATAATAATGTTTCCTTGCCCCCACCACTTCCTATTTTTACATGTTAATTATTTGTCTTGACCATCTTTTTTGGCATCTAATCATCATCCTCTAATGTGAATGTCATTTTCTTCCATTTGTCAATGGACACTTGTTCTCTATCAGTAATATGTAGGAACCATCATATGGTGTAACGGCATGTGGTGTGCATGATAATCAAAACTTTTTTTTACATATAAATAGAGCCTTAGGATCAATATAGCTTTGTTGTTTTAATAAATAGAATAAAAACAGTTTTTAGAGAAAAATAAAAATACTCTAACCTTTTTGTTTTAGAATTTCCTTAGTTGATGATGAGGTTGTACACTATCATAGTTATGAGACTACGATCATCATCACCATGCCTCCACGCCAAAGAACTAGATAGTGGGCTCTTAATAATCACAATCTTATTATTTTTTACACACTCTAGAATTCTTATTATTGGTCTCAACACATGAGATAGCAACATAATAGTCAAGAGAGAGAGGAAAGAACCACACATTAAAAACTTAAAAAAAAAATAAGAGAAGTTTTACCAACCCCTAGTACGGCCTCTCTCTTAGTTTTTAACGTGTAGGAGAAAAACATTAGGTTTCCTAATTTTCTCGAATTTACACGTATAAAACTATTTTCTAAATTGATAAATTAGCAAATTAATATAATATTAATGTCATATCACCTTAAATAGGAAAAACAATTTTAATCCTATTAAACATATTATCAAAACATGCACAGATGAGAAAGAAGGTTTTCTCTACTCTTTAATGTGTAAAATAGTTTCCAATTAAATTTTAAACAATTTAAATTCATGTAAAAGACAATATATTTCTAATTAAATTTTAAACAATTTAAAATCATGTAAAACACAACATATTTCACTCAAATAGGAAAATAAAATCCCTTCATCTCAAGATAGGGTTTATACGTATATTGCTAAAAAAAAATTAACATACACAATAGTTTCCTATTTAAGTGAAATATCTTTCTTTCTTCTTTGGATTTATCTATTTAATTATACAGTTAATTTTATATATTTTTTAATTTGGAAAAAAGCAAAACAACCTTTATAGGAATCTTGCATGTTTAAAGGAAAAATAAATTCTTTAACTCCGAGTCTTACACGTTTAAAGGAAAAATAAATTCCTTAATTTCTCGTCACTATTAACGTGCAATGCTTGTCTTACACAAGTTAATATTAAAAAAAAAAAAAACTGCTTTCAAATTAGGCAAGAATTTATAGAGCTAAACTGCTTCATTCTCTGCTTCTAAAGCAGCTAAATATTCAGCTTCCATAGTTGAATCAGTAATACAGTCTTGTTTTATGCTTCTCTATACTATGGCTCCACTACCAAGAGTAAAAACTGATCCAAAGATATTTAAGAATGTGTTTCACAGCTATCCAGTGATTTAGTCCTGTGTTAGACTGAAAATGACTGACTATTCCTACGGAGTAGGAGATGTCGGGCCTAGTGTATAGTATTGCATACATAGGGCTTCTAACTACTGATGTGTAAGGAATATATCCCATGTCTTCTTCTTCTTGAGGTGTCTTAGGACACTGCTTCTTAGAAAGATGAACTCCATGTCAAGAGAGCAATTGTCCTTTCTTAGAATTACGCATCGCAAATCTACCAAGCACTTTGTCAATGTACGATGCTTGAGACATAGCTAACAGTTTATTCTGGCGAACATGTATAAGTTAAATCCCAAGAACATAACTTGCCTCTCCCAAATCTTTTATTTGGAATTGATTAGCTAGCTATTTCATAATGTTTGATAACATTTCCATATTGTTTCCAATTAGGAGAATGTCATCAACATAGAGAACTAAGAAAACCACTCTTTGATCTTTGATGTACTTGTAAACACAAGGTTCATCAAGATTCTAATCAAAGCCATAAGAATTTATAGCTTCATCGAACCTTATGTTCCAAGATCTTGAAGCTTACTTAAGTCCATAAATAGACTATTGCAGCTTGCAAACCTTTTGCTCTTGACCCTTGGCAATGAAACCTTCTAGTTAAACAATATAAATGGTCTCGTCAAGAAAACTATTAAGAAAAGCTGTCTTGACATCCATCTGCCATATTTCATAATCAAAATAAATAGCTATGGATAAAAGAATACGAATGGACTTCATAATGGCTACTGATGAAAAAGTCTCTTCATAGTCGACTTCTTCCTTTTGACTATAACCCTTTGCCACTAGTTTTACTATGAAAGTCTCCACTTTTCTGTCCAATCCACTTTTTCATTTGTAGATCCACTTACAACTAATGGGTCTTACCTCATCAGGAAGGTCTACAAGTTCCCAAACTGAGTTAGAATACATTGATTCTATCTCAAGGTTCATAGCCTCTTGTCATTTCTCTTTATCAGGATCAACCATTGCTATCTTGTGTGTTAATGGATCATCTTTTCCATAACCTATTTGAGCTTCTCTAATTTCTCTATAGCGAGTTGATGGTCTTATCACCCTTCTACTACGTCGAGGTGGCAAAGTGTCCTGATTTAGAGAGATAGTTTCCTTTTCTTGTTCGGTAACAATTGTCGACTGTGGTCTGATCTCATCAGAAAGTAGCTCTTTTATGACAACTTTGCTATCAGGTTTATAGTTTGTCATATGTTAGTTTAAAGAAAAGTAGCATTTGTCGCTACAAATACTTTCTTATATTAAAGACTATAAAATAGGCCTCCCGTCATTCCCTTAGAATAACCCATAAACATGCATACTTCTTTGCGAGGTTCCAGTTTTCAAACTTTTCTTTTCAGCACGTTTGCTAGAGACCCCCATATATGTATATGTTACAAACTAGGTTTTTGACTATTCCATAGCTCTAGAGGTATCTTTGGTACTGACTTACAAGGTATTACGTTCAGAATGTATATGACAGTTTGTAACACATAACCCTAAAATAAGTTGGGTAAAGTAGAATAACTAAGTATTGATCTTACCATGTTTAGTAATATTCGATTTCTCCTTTCTATAATACCATTTGTTGTGGTGTACCAGGTGCTATTAGTTGGGATATTCCATGTTCAATATGATAAACATTGAATTCATCATCAAAGTATTCACCTCATCGATCTGATCGAAGAGATTTTATTGACTTACCTAACTACTTTTCAACTTCTGCTTGAAACTCTTTAAACTTTACAAAAGTTTCAGATTTCCCATATGTTAGATAAATAAAACCATATCTTGAATAGTCGTCAATGAATATGACAAAATATTCATAACTCCTTCTTGCTTGTACATTCAATAGGCCGTGAACATCGGAATATATTAATTGAAGAGGTTCAGTGGCTCTTTAACCTTTTGTAGAAAACGGTCTTTTGGTCATTTTACCTTCGAGACAGGATACACAAACTGGTAGAGTATTGTGAAAATAATGAATGCAAGTGCACATATCACTAACAAGTAATAAAGTGTAAGTATGAGTATCGTTCCCACAAGGACTGGGCTTACTAAGTACCAAACTTATCTAACTTTAATTTTATATGAAAGCAAATCAAAAGGAAATTTTTTTACAAAAATTAATCTAATAACTAAATAAAAAGAAAGCAAAACAAAATAATGAAAAGGACAATCAAGTAGCTAAAGACCTAGGGTTTCCGATTCACCTAGATTAATCCATCTAAATTATGCTGGAATTGCCTAACATTTAGGGCAATAACATACATGCATGCAAATTATGGAAAACACATGATCACATCATGAACGCAGCGGAATAATTAGCAGATTTAGGTTTTAAAATTTTTTACATGAAAACAATTTTCATAACCATATTACATGCATATATCATATATAGGATCATGTATAACATAAATCAAATCTAGATGCATAAATCCTAGAGATGGGATTAGAATTTACCTTTTGTAGCGTCCTCCTTCTTGATCTCCTTGTTGATGATGATCAAACCTCCAACCCTAGATCTTCTTGCCTATCCTCTTGCTCTTGGTTAAAGAGGTGAGTGGGCACCAAGTTGAATCCTTCGTTGGAGAACGATCAAGAACACCTTCTTGATCTTTTGGAACACCGGGACGTGAGATGAGACGATGAGATGATAGGAAACCTTTTTTCTCTTCTCTCTTCAGCCCTTGGCCGAAATTCCTCTCTCTCTCCCTTGCTTTAGGCGTGTAACACACACAGAAAAACTGTGCAGTTTTTTCTCTCATGTATCTTATATATATGATGCCAAAAACTGCTAACCCTAGTCCAACTAGGATTGGGCTTGTTCTCCAATTTTGGGCTTTAGGTCTATTTTTATAAATATGTCCAACCCATGAAACTTATTTATAAAAATACCAACTTCTGTGTAGAATCATTATTTTACACAGTTTCATGAAACTAATTTCACAAATACCACCAACCAATTAATGAGCTTTATTGAGTTAGACAAGGGACCTAATGGATCCAAATAATCTAAGCTCCAATAATATGATAAATACATAATAACTCTTATTATGGTATTTATATAAATATTATTAGTAAAGGGGACACTCCACTAAAGGCCCAATACTGCACTCTTAGATTAGATGTCATGCCTTTTAAAGAGATTTAATCAACTAGCCTTGATTAATCGATCCATCTAGCATATTCTATACCACACATAGAATCCCTATACAATGCCGTAGTTGGATAGGTGAAATTACCGTAATACCCCTCCAACACCTATTTACCTTTAAGTTACCATCTTTCTATCAAGGAATAATGTTGTCGATAATTTTGTTCTCAATGGCCATTTAGACAAAATTATCAACCAGTTCACAAAGTGAATACTAAGATCTTAGATTTAATTATTCCATGAATCTTGAAAGAACCTAAAGTGGCATTAATGTATAGTGTCCTTAATTATTTGGTGTTCCCATCAATTCATAAACCATAACCTCCAATATGCCAGAGTTCACCTCTAATTTCATAGAGGCTAGTCTTTTAACAAATCAAAAAGCTACAATCCATAAAAGTAAGTCCAATCAAATATCAAGGATTAAGATCTATATGCTAAGAGCTAGTTTGTGGTAATAAAAGAATTGAGTTACGGCACTCCAATTCTTTATATTGCCTAGTCCAGTTCAATACACATAACTTATTTATGTTGTACTAGTGTTTCTATCAGAAGTCACATACTTCAATGATTTGAGACACATCATTCCCGTTGAGATAGACAAACACTACAACCTATAGTAAATAAAGTATTCCATCTTTATTTACAGATTGTGAACTAATTCATTTAGACTTAGATAAAGAAACAAGTCTCCCCATAATTAACACTTAATCATGTTTGTTTCTTTATATACAAACAAAGTCATGGAATCTTTTTCAGATAAATAAACTATACAACTAAGATAGTTTAATCTAGCAAATATCATAATTGCATATAAGAGAAAGTTGTTTATACTCAAAGGGTATAATTGGAAATATGCTTTTTAGGACAAATATCCAAACAAATTATTCAATCCAATCAATAAATATCCATTCCCTATACTAACAGCGAATTTCTCTATTATATCCATTAATCTTTCTCAAGAATTAATAAACATATTTCAATAGATGAGTTCCAATATCTCTGTGTAAACTATGACCCTATTAAAACTCACTAAGCACAAGAAATTCATATTACTACACAAGCTTCATAGATATCTCTATCCTATGATAATCTCATGTCATATTAATCAAGACAAATTCAATTTTCTCAGATTTTGGATTAAACCTCTAATTCATGCAGAAGTTGATCAGGCTCTCACAAGCATTAGGCATAGATTAATATAATTAGCATAGAATAGAAATAAACATAAAATTAAATTAAAATTGAAATAATTCAAGATATCATAATCTGGCTACATCGTAGCCTTAGAAAATAAAATTAGTTCATAGCTAAAGCAAAAAGAAACATAATAATTCTGAACATAAAGAGTAAAAAAAAGAAACACTCTAAGTAAATTTGAGTTATAGCACTCCCATCTCTGGCTCATGCCGCTCTTCTCCTTCTCTTGAACTCTCTCTCTCTCTCTATCTCTCTTGTGGTCTAAAGCTCTCCAAAGTCCCCAAATAAGTCCCAAAAAGTTCTATTTATAAGCTTAAGGTAGCCAGCTCAAAAGTTAGGTCAAAAGTCATCTAAAGAAAAAGATATACTGAATTTCTGCAGCGCGGTGCCAGAGCGCCACTAACACAGCAGCTGGGTGACACCCTGGCTGCCAAGTGTTCTTTTGTGCTCGAACTAGTATCGGAGTGCCCATAACATGGCTTCGGGGTGACATATCCTCCAGAATTTTTTTTCCTCTTTAAAAATTCGCTCCTTTTGAACCTTTTAAGTGCTCTAATGCCAATGACAAGCGCCAAGGCACTCCCTTTCTTTGTTGGTCACGCCACAACTATGCAATTTTGCTCCAAATACCACAAAGTATATCAAAATAATCTAACCTACACTCCAAACATTAAAAACACAAATAAAACCAACGAAAAACCCTGAGAATCCACTAAATACCTTACTTAAATGGTCTCTAATTCATGATTAAAACTCACTCATCAAATACCCATAAACTTAACATTTTGCTCATCCTCAAGTAAAACAAACACAAAGAAAGAAATAAAGGTAAATAAAACACCTAAATACTAAAACTTAGGTATTGATTCAATTTAGAATGTAAACAGGCCTCAAAGATTGCACATAATCATTAACCTAAGGAAAACTTCAAAACATCGACAACATCTAGAATTTCAACTTCAACATTAGCTTCACCTTCTCTTGATCTTTAACGTGTGTGTGTGTATAGCCGATGACATCTAACCACTCGTAACTCTGATCAGTTTATGCAAATAAGTTAATTAAGATTAATCTCTAAGTAAGCATTTGTTTTCAAATTCCATATGCTTGTTTTTCTAACCGTTCTATACTTATGTAGACTAATACCAACCAAAGATCAATAGGACTTCATTAAGGTTGTAATGTATGGCTAAGGTAAGGGTAGGATAAGAATGAATATTTTAAGCTCAGTTCATACTCACACCATAAGCATACACCTTCCTCTAAAACCGTTGTGAAGCTCAACTTAATACTCTCACTAGCACCACCCTAAACTTATTTTCAAACTTTCTCTTGTCAACACTTTCTTTAACATACCCTTTTTTTCCTCTCTTTTTCTTTTTTTTTTTTCATTTTCTAAATTTGCACCATTACACTTCCAAACTTATTTCTTGATGTATGAACTAAGGGTGTAGCACAAATTTTTTTTTCTTTTTTTTCTTTTTTTTTTTTGTTCTCAACTCTATCCTTCCTCCCATATATAACATAGCTCATCATAAATTCCAAATAAATCACATGCTTATGGTATGAAAGGTAATAGAGATGGAATTAAAGGCTAGGCTAAGAATGTGATTAACAAAGAAAAGTTATATGAGGCTCAAAAAGGGTGACTAGGGATAAATATATGCAATGATAAGCTCGAAAGGCTTAAACGGTTCAAAAATGGCCTAAATCATTTCCTTAGTAAGATATAGTCTAGGATTTCGCCTCAAACAGTTTCCAAACAAGTTCTAGAATTTGTTAAGATCTTAAAAATATACTTAATTTACATAAACCTTCTCTAAGTTTTTATATGGCTAAACATGCATGACTATATGCTCAAATGTGTTAAAAGATCGCAAGTAAAGCAAAGTCAACATTGAAATCAAGCACACAGACTAAGTCAACATTTATCATTTTCCAAAAGTTATGTTTATCTCAATCATAATGTCATCATTAGCCAAAACCTACTAAACTAAACAAATCAATACTCAGTTTTTTTTAACTCCCTACCCCTAAACTTAAAAATAAAAAAGAAGGCAAAAAAAACTCCCTTAGATTGTTACACGAAGATGGAGACTTCTTGTTGATCATTGAAGTCCATATTGACAACTCCTAAACTTGTGCAAGAACCTAAGTCACATAAAACAAACAAAACATAAAAAAAGAAAAGAAAACTAAAAATAAAAATAAAAATAACTAAAACAAAATAGAAAGAATAGAAACATAGGTTACTTCCCAAGAAGCTCTTAATTTATAGTCTTCAGCTAGACTCTGCAACAGCTTATTCATAGCATTCTCATAAGCATCACCCATGTATACATATTAGTATTGAGAGGGTAAGGGCTTATGTTTAAGTATCGGAGACTTCTGGATGGATGGTAGTGTTCTAAGAAATTTCTTCCAAAGTTTCTTAAAGTTAGGCTTTCTTCCATGAATATAACTTGAGTAATGTTTATCCTCCATAGCCTCTCCCCTTACAGCTTTAGTTATCTCAGAATGAACTATCCAGGCTTCCAGTGGTACATCTGGACAGTTGATATCCAATGATTCGGCTAATTGCATTTGTGGTATTGTTGAAGAAGTTTTCTTAATGTCCATGATAGTGCTTTCAAGTCGCTCCTCATTATTCTCATCCACTTCATTTGGTATTAGTTATTGAAAAAAAGCGGTGGAAGCTTGTCTTCCTGCAGATTCTTCCAAATTATTTTGTGACCCACAGAGTTGTTCACCACTCTCATGTATAATTTCCATATCTTGTATCTTTGGGTTAGTAGGCTCGATGTTGCTTGACAAATATTCTGGTGGTCCTCCCAATTCAAAACTTGTCAATTGACTCATTTGTATCTTAAGGTTTCGGGAGGATGTATATTGATCTTGCGAAATTTTCTCCATATCTGTGATGAAGCCAGATGTCGCTTGAGCAAGTTGGGCGAGAGCATCTTCCAAAGACACCTTCTTTTCTTGTTGCTGAAATTCAAGTGAAAAATTCATCGAATTTTGATTGTTGCATGAGACATTATAATGACTCTGCCACTCGAGATTATATGTGTCGGTGTATAGGTTGTGCTGTCGTTGGAAGTTAGACATATAGTTTGTTTTTTCAGTGGTATACGATGTAAACGAACTTCCAAATAAGGAGTTAGCTCTCATATGTTCCCCTCCACATAATTCACACTCTTGGTACAGAGTGTGAATGGTGTTTGTTCTCTAATTATCCAACTAGCTCGATAAGGTAGCTACTTGAATATACAAATCTGAGATGGCATCAGTTTCATAGACTCTAACAGCTCTCTTTGGTATGGAATATTGTATTTGAAACTAATAATGATAAGCCATCGCTTCTATTATCTTATATGCTTCATCAGCTATTTTGTTATACAAAGATCCACCAGCCGCTCTATCAACCATACTCTTACTCATATAGTTCAATCCATTATAAAATATTTTGTACTTACAACCACCTTGGCATTCTATTGTATGGCGCCAAGATTAACATCTTCTTATACCTAGCCTATGCATCTAATAGAGACTCTGTTTTATATTAGACAAAGGTACAAGTGTTATTCCACATCTTAGCCCTTTTTTTTAAGTACCTACAATGAAAACCTGGAAAACAAAAATTAAAGACAACATAAATGAAAGAAAAAAAATAAAAATTCAAATTAAAAATCAAAGATATTTGGTTTGATAGCAAACAGTCTCCAGCAACGGCACCAAAAACTTGTTATAAAAATAATGAACGCAAGTGCATGTATCCTTAATAAGTAATAAAGTATAAGTATGAGTATCATTCCTACGAGGACTATGCTTACTAAGTACCAAAATTATCTAACTCTAATTTTATTTGAAAGCAGATCAAAAGGAAATATTTCACAAAAATAAATCTAATAACTAAATAAAAAGAAAGCAAAACAAAATAATGAATAGGACAATCAAGTAGCTAAAGACCTAGGATTTCTGATTCACCTAGATTAATCTGTCTAAATTATTCGATCCAATCAATTAATGTCCATTCCCTACGCTAACAGCGAATTTCTCTATTATATCCATTAATCTTTCTCAAGAATTAACAAACATATTTCAATAGACAAGTTCTAACATCTCTGTGTAACCTATGAACCTATTAAAACTCATTAAGCACAAGAAATTCATATTACTACACAAGTTTCATAGATATCCCTATCCTATGATAATCTCATATCATATTAATTAAGACAAATTCAATCCTCCCTTCTTAGATCTTGGATTAAATCTCTAATTCATGTAAAAGTTGATCAGGCTCTCATAAGCATTAAGCATAGATTAATATAATTAGCATAAAATGGAAATAAACATTAAATTAAATTTAAATTTAAATAATTCAAGACATCATAATCTGGCTACATTGTAGCCCTAGAAAATAAAATTATTCATAGCTAAAGCAAAAGGAAATATGATAATTCTGAAAATAAAGAGTAAAGAAAAAAAAACTCTAAGCGAATTTGACTTGTAGCACTCCCATCTCTGGCTCGTGCCGTTCCTCTCCTTCTCTTGAACTCCCTTTCTCTCTCTCTCTCTCTATCTCTCTTATGGTCTAAAGCTCTCAAAAGTCCCCAAATAAGTCCTAAAAAGTCTTATTTATAAGCTTAGGTGTGGCCACCTCAAAAATTAGATCAAAAGTCGTCTAAAGAAAAGGATATGCTGAATTTCTGTAGCGCGGCGCCGGGACGCCACTAACACAGTGTTAGGGCGACACCCTAGCTACCAAGTGTCCTTTTATGCTTGAACTAGTGCCAGAGCACCCATCACATGGTGCCGGGGTGCCATATCCTCTGAAACTTTTTTCCTCTTTCAAAATTCGCTCCTTTTGAATCTTTTAAGCGCTCTAATGCCAATGACAAGCGCCAAGGCACTCCCTTTCTTTGTTAGTCATGCCACAACCATGTAATTTTGCTCCAAATATCACCAAGTGTATCAAAATTATCTAATCTACACTCGAAACATTAAAAACACAAATAAAACCCACGAAAAACTCTTAGAATCCACTAAATCCCTTGCTTAAATGGTCTCTAATTTGTGAGTAAAACTCACTCATCATAGAGTGCCAACTATTAGCTCTCTCAAAGGACTATCTTTTACTAATCTGTTAATTTTATCAAGATTAATGTGACATAGTCTAAAATGCCAAAGATATGTGTTATTATCATGAGAAATATTTTGTTTCTTAGTATTCATCAGTGAGTTAATAGTAGGCCTTAACATATAAAGCTCATCATTTAAAAATCCAGAAAAAATATCTAAGCTATTCTAGAAATAATAACGGAATTATTATCAAAAGAAACAGAGTAATATTATTCATATAATCTGGAAATAGAAATCAAATTCCTCTTAAAACTAGAAATAAAAAACATTATTCAAAACAAGAAATTTATTGTTATTGAAATCTAAACAGACTTCTCCCACTGCTGATGCTGAGACCAAAGCTCCATTACCCACTCTCATAGTAAAGTCCCCATCAAAAAGTTTGAATGAAGAACTAAGCATCTACAAGTACAAATATGGTTAATCGCTCCTTAATCTACTATCCAGGGTGATGAATTATTTTCAACTAAGTAAGATTCGATGACAAGTAATCACATTTACCTTTCTTCTTCTCTTCATTGAGCTCCTCGAGATACTTTGTACAATTTCTCTTTCAATGCCCATCTACACCACAGTGGAAACACTTCCTTTTGAGCTTCTTTTTTTTAGAGCTCTTGTTCTTGTTGTTGTTCTTCTTCTTCTTTTTCTTTTTTCAACTACAGTTGTTCTTACCCTTTCCTTTTAGTTGCCTTTTTCTCTTTTTGTCCTTACTTGAAAGGGTTCAGCTTCAGCAATGTTCCCTTCTACGACTTTTGTCTCTAGCTCCTTTGTTTTTGAGATAGACTCAAAAGTTTGGAGCTTATTGAGGGGCTCAGTAAAGTTATAAGAGAGCATGTTCATAATATAATTACTCTTAAACAGAAGTAAATCATTAGAAAGGGTTTCAAGAATCATGCCCACCTGCGTCACCTAATCAATGGTCGCACCATGGAGTTCAGCTTTGTTAATGTAGCTAATCATCTTGAGAACATGCTCACGAATGGACGAGCCAAATTTCATTTTAGCATTCATAATGGCCTTCACAGCCTCATGATGAGACTAGTTGGAAAGGTACCCAAACATATGTTGTAGAGACTCCATTATCTCAAATGCAATCTCTATTAGTTCATGCTTAGTTCTAATCACTTTAGACATTCCTGCTAGCAAGTAGCAGCAGGCTTTAGAGTTGGCATTAATCCATTTGTCATATGCCTCTCGAACAGCTTGAGTGACATTAGCAGTAGGTTGTTCAGGATATTCTTCAGTTAGAACAAATTTGTAGTTCTCACAGTCAAGGACTATATTCATGTTACTCTGCCACTTATTAAATTTCTTTCTGGTTAATTTTTCAGTTGCAAGTAACGTGGTAATGAGATTCGATATAATTGCTGAAAATAAATAATTGACTTTAAATATTTACTAAAATATCATTAAACATAAATTCGGAATAGTAAACATGATGCATAATGCATATGTAAACAAAAACAAAAAAATTACTAATACCATGATTGAACAACCAACACAAAAAATGTACCGCCGTAGGGTAAGTCACATTTTTACTAATTGAACTGAGACTTTCTCAATTAATAAATGTCAACAAAATATCACATATTTTCCATATTTATTAATTGCCATTTTATTTAGTCAAGATAAAATTAACATATTTAATTATACCTTTATGAGCATGACCTACCGTTTTAGATTCCATGGACTTAACTCAAAATTGT
This sequence comes from Trema orientale, assembly GCA_002914845.1. NCBI lineage: Eukaryota > Viridiplantae > Streptophyta > Magnoliopsida > Rosales > Cannabaceae > Trema > Trema orientale. The sequence goes on from JXTC01000829.1 coordinate 38,126, forward strand.
CACTGTAGGGTAGGTCAATTTTAAAATACATCTTGAAATCCTATCTCAAACAAGTCAGCCTTGTCATTAATTTAAATAGATACCCTCCGCAGGGAGGACGAAATCTAAGCGTCACAAAACGCCTCTTAAATCTCACAGTATTGTGCTAATAGTGGAGATCAAAGGTTATATTGTCATATTACCCGCTCCTACTCATTATTTGAAATATATAAAAATATATATATTGTTGTTATTAAATGTAACATCTCCTAATTTCATACACGTACGTAAGGATATTTATATAAATAATTAGTGACATCGGGAGACCCTACTAGACTAAGATTAATAAAATAGTAGAAAATTACTTTTTCAGCTTTCTAGAAATGCAAATAAAAACTCCATTGATAAGTTTACATAGTGTAACGCATAGATATAAATACACTGACAAAGTGGACCACTTGTACAAATATACATAATATACACACTCAAAATAAGTACAAAATCTGCTACCAGAAAACCACAGCGTCAAAATGCTCATATACATAAGCCCCGGTCAGAAAGTCGGTACTCCTCTTCCGAACTCGCATATCATTAGTATCCTCTGCAATGTAAGTATATTTATGAGTATTGTTATCCCAAGATTAGCTAACCCAAGAGGGGAGGATGAATTGGGTTTTAAAAACTTTTGCAAACTTTTTAAATAAAACAACTAGGATATACAAATAATGAATAAGGCAAGTAAAAATATCAAGTAAACAAATACAATCTCAAAGTAAAATAAATTAAAGAGGTAGAGATAGAGAGATTGCAAACGCTATTTTTACGAGGTTCGACAAACTCGACGGTTTACCTACGTCCCCGGTCCTCCGCAACTTACTTTGAGCTTTCTACTATCGGATCAAAGTTATAGACTTGACCGACCTTTTGTACAAACAAGTGATTTCTCCTTAGGCACACTCAAGCCTTTACAATAGTCTTGACTCTGGCTCTATTACGCCTAACTTCGGATTATTTAGACTCCGGTGTCAACCTCACCTATAACCGGGTTATTTAGAATCCGGTGCCAACCTCACCTCACAAATACAAGATATATTTTTGGATTGAATCACCAAAACAACAATCTCTCCTCTATATAATTTAATACAATGTAAACTTAGGGAGAATGAGTGTAAGCACAAGATATAATCTAGTTAGGCTCAAAGATTTTGTGAAAAAGAATTTGAAAGTTTGATCACAAAATGTAGGCTATTAAGACTTGTAAGAATGTTTAAGATAAGGTAGGATAGCTCAAAAAGGTTATTTAAGTCTTAAAATAGCTTCTATTTATAAGCCTAATTGAAAACTAGCCGTTTCTAGCCGTTTTAAAAGTTTCTGGAGTTTTCGGTAGACTCACCGGTAGACCAGTAGTTTCCGGTAGACTCCCAAAACTAACCGTTAGAAGTGCGGTTGCAACGGTCGAAAAATAACAGTCAAAAATAGATTTTTCGGTCTACTGGGCGGTCTACCGGTAGCCATTTCCAGTAGGCCAGTAGCCATTTCCGGTCTACCTATAATTCTCATTTTTTTGACAGTTTTTTGGCATTTTTGCAAATTCTGACAGCTTTTGACATTTTTCAAAATGTGACTTATAAACATGTTTTAAACACTTTAAAAACATTGAAAAACACTCTAAAAAGAATATTTAGACTTTTGCAAACTTGTTTTAGTTTCAAAAGATATTTAATAACAATTTAAAAAGTACTTATACCAAAACAAATTTTAGTTTACAAAAGGAAAATCTCTTTTTGTCCTAAATCATGTTTTCAAGTAAATTTGTAACTTTTTAAAGATCGTAGGACTTATTTTAAAAGTATATAATTAATTTTTCAAATCAAATAAATATTTTGAAAATAGTTTAAAAGCTTTGGTTTGAAAAATCTTTTTGTTAGAAAATTTGAGCCCATAAAAGATCATAATATGTGCATACATAAACTCTCATACAAGACTAAATATTTTTACCCTTTTTCTAACTAGGTCTTGTATCTTTGATCTTGATAGTATTCATGCTTCAAGCTCTTCTCTCCATAATCCATCTTGAGTATCATTTGTGATTTATTCATCAATTTTACTACATACTCAAGTAAATCATTAGTCCTTAATCATATGTTTGTTAATATCAAAATATGAGTATAAGATTGAAACCTAAAAGGTCAACAAGTATGAAACTCAGTAAATAATGTAGGCAGATGTAGAGTGCATATAATATGAAATAGATAATCACATGGTTCGGATCCCTATGTATATTGTATTGACTGACAAAACCGTGAATCATTTACTGAGCCACTCAGAGAACATATAACATATCATGAGCTCTATGGAAGTCTCGAGTCCCAGAAGATCCCCTCTGTGTACAGCAGAGGTCCACCCTATACTGCTGTTAGAGTATTCCCGAAGAAACCATAGTGTCTTCGAAAGGACTAAAGTGTTCCCGAAGAAACCAGAGTGTCTCTATAGGAACCATATCATATATTTGGGTGCTGGCCCGCCAGACCCTATTCACTAATACTTGTCAAACAATATAAATAAACCACGTATTCATGTCTTATACAAAGCAAAATAATAGATATGTATGTACATATATCCATAAATTTCATATCTACGTATCTCATAGATTCACAGAAATAAAGAATTTCTTACATTGCAAGTGTGACTTATACTAGATCCGAGCTTTCTAAGTCTTGATCTGTGAAATGCTCTTCACTCACGATACAAGCGTCGTATTCCTAATATTTTGCGATAACATATCCACTTGATTATTACATAAGTGATTATATAAAAATTGGTATTTAAAATCTAGCTTAAATACATTATTACATAATTCTAAGCAAGAAAATAAAAACATCAGGAATTTAACATTTAACAAAAATAAAAGAACAAGTTATTAATATTATGAATCCAGGAAATTATGTATACAAGGATACATTATAAACTAGGACAATGACTATAAATTTGTTTGGGTGTGAAAAGTATCCACATTGCATATAATTAAATGTCGGGTCAGTACAAATATAAAACTCTAATCTTATTTCTAATTCTCAAAATAAAGTAAGAAAGAACAAGCAACTAGGTGGGTATATTATTCCTCAAACTATAATCATCCAACTTTTAGGCAAGTTGTAATAAATTTAATTCCATATAATATAAACAAGAATCTTCTGCATGTGTAATTATATATATGAATGGCTAAGAAATCAAGTTCTGTGTATGAATCAATTAAAAGTAGTAGATAAAGCTCTATAATCAAGCATATAAATATAGATAAAATTTCAAACACATATAGCTAGATAATATCTACATTATCTAGCTATATACATGGCACCACTCAACTATATATAAAAGAAAAATATACATGCTGAACTCATAATCAAGAAAGAAGACTTTTCAAGGAACCTGAACTTAATCTAAGAGAATCTTGATTGCGTTTTCCCTAAACAAGAGTTTACTGAGATTATTTCTAACTTAGCTAAAATGACGTGTGGAGACTAGAAGGGAAACAGAAGAGAAAAAAAAAAAAAGAGAGAGAGAGAGAGAGAGAGAGATGGAGCTAAAACAAGTTAGCGGTACTCAGAGAATGTCAAAATAAAGCACTATATAATTTGTACTTAGCAAATACAATTGCCTACCTCACTAAGTCGGTGGCAGCTTATCATTTAAAATGATAATAGTAATAATAATAATAATAATAATGATGACGACGTAAAAGCTTGTTGTAATAAAAATAAAATAAGATAAGATGCTAGAATTACCACAGTAGGTAAAAACGCACACATATATATATTAATGTCAACTTTGATGATTGCTTATTTCCAAAATAGGTATTGTGAGAGTAATTTTCAAAAGAATAATAGAATTAATACACGTCAAACTTGTACCAATGAGCTTCCCTCAAGCATTTCACTGTAAAATTTCTTATATGATAAAATTTGTATTAATAATTAAAATGTTAAAACAAGTTCTCAAAATGGTATGTGCATGTGACACTTAAAAAATGTTGTGCAATTAAGGTATTATTGACACTTTAATTGTGTGAGGAATGGATGTCATTTGGGAATTTGGGATATCACATTAAATATAATAATTTAGATTTATTATATCCTATAGAAGTCTAAACAATTTAATTTCTAGGATATCATAGAATCAAATCTTATTTAATAAAGTATCGAATTTTCTAAAAACATAATTTATTATTAATGACTATGCTACCCTGTATAAACTATTTTATAAAAATTGCATAGTTTTTTTTTTTTAAAAAGTGATATTATTAAGTTTTAACTAATTTAAAACTAATTCAAATTATGTATTCAAGATTATGCAAATTCCAAAAAAAAAGCTAATATTAAATAAAATTAATCTAATTAATTTCTCAATGTACATAATAAAAACTTTTATTCTATAAAAACAATTTCATGAATAAAGATGTATGTACATGTATGCATGTTATCAAAATATTTCGTATATATTTTTTCTATTCTAGATGACATATTATATACATGATCATAACATATAATTAAAATTAAAAAAAATGAGATCTAGGCCGAGTGGTGTTGGATAATACATAACTAGGAAAAAAAAAAACATATACTACCAAAAATCAAGAAAATCCTAAAACCAGACTACAATGGATCTATCCCTTGAAAGTTTCTTCATCTGGTAGAGTTGGCCGCCATGTGGTAGGGTTGGCACATGGGTTGTGGGCCCAAGTAGTGAATTTAGTTTTCTTGGTTCTCCTCCTAAGATCTCCATCAAAAGATCATTTATATATTTAGTAGTGATTCTAATTTTCTTGGCCCACTTGCTATCTCGTTTTCACCTCTTGTTGGTTCAATCACCCCTAGGACGATATCACAGAACCATCTGTGAACAAGTCATTGTCTTGATTAATAAACAAACAAATGAGAGTCCCCATTTCCTATTTAATGTTTCCTTGCCCCCTCCACTTCCTTTTTTAACATGTTAATTATTTGTCTTGACCATCTTTTTTGGCCTAATCATACTCACACAATTAAAATGGTTGAAGTTATAATTCTTAAATTGGCCCAAATTCTTACTCATAGTCTAAGCTTTGAATCTCAAAAGAGCCTCATAGTTGATTTCTTTTCTCTTTTTTTTTTTGACCAATCCTTATAGTTGATTTCCGTTTAGTAAGTTTAGATAAAATTATAAATCTCTAACGTGAATCTCATTTTCTTCCACCAGTCAATGAACACTTGTTCTCTATTAGTAATTTGGAGGAACCATCATATGGTGCAGTGGAAGGTGATGTGCATGATAATCAAAAAGTTTTACACACAAATAGAGCCCTAGGATCAATATAGCTTTGTTGTTTTAATATATTATACTATACTACAATTATGAGACTACGATCATCATCACCAAGCCTCTACACCAAAGAACTAACTAGAGAATATGCTCTTAATAATTACAATCTTATTGTTTTTTTTCACATTCTAGAATTCTTGCTATTGATCTCAACACATGAGATAGCAACAAGATAGTTAAGAAAGAGAGGAAAGAACTACACGTTAAAAACTTTTAAAAAAATAAGAGAAGTTTTACCAACCCTTAGTACGGTCTCTCTCATAGTTTTTAACGTGTAGGAGAAAGAAATTAGGTTTACTAATTTTCTCGAACTTTTACACATATGAAACTATTTTCTAAATTAAAAAATTAGTAAATTAATATAATATTAATATCATATCAACTTAAATAAGAAAAATAATTTTAATTCTATTAAATATATTATCAAAATAGGTACATATGAGAAAGAAGGTTTTATCTGCTCTTTAACGTGTAAAATATTTTCTGACTAATTTTTAAACAATTTAAATTCATGTAAAAGGCAATATATTTCTAATTAAATTTTAAAAATTTAAAATCATATAAAAACAACATATTTCACTCAAATAGAAAAATAAAATCCCTTCATCTCAGGATAGGATTTATACGTATATTACTAAAAAAATAAATTTAACATACACAATAGTGTCCTATTTAAGTGAAATATCTTTCTTTCCTCTTTTGATTTATCTATTTCATTATATAGTTAATTTCATATTTTTTTAATTTTAAAAAAAAAACAATCTTTATAGGAGTCTTACATGCTTAAAGGAAAAATAAATTCCTTAATTTCAAGTCTTATACGTATAAAGGAAAAATAAATTCCTTAATTTCGAGTCTTATACGTTTAAAGGAAAAATAAATTCCTTAATTTCTGTTCACTATTAACGTGTAATGCTTGTCTCACACAAGTTAATATTACCAAAAAAAAAAAAACCTATCACACAAGTTAATATTACCAAAAAAAAAACTATTTTTTTTACCCAAAAAATTCAAATAATCAAAGGGGAATTATCAATTTTGACCCTCTTTTAATACATGTGATGAAAAAAGTGATAACTTATAAACCATTTACAAAAGTAGTACTTTTCTTGCCATATCATTTACTGAATATTTCGAAGTTTCAAAATTACCCCTGACTCGACCCTAGTCGAAAAAATCAAAAGTGACGGAAGCGGCACTGGGAAGATAGCTAACCATATTCGACTAGGGTCAAAATTGTTCGACTACGGTCGGATGTCAGTCGAACTCCAGTCGAAAATTTCGACCACTGGTTTCGACCCCAGTCAAATTGTTTGACTACTTTCGAATGGTGGTTTGACCCTAGTCGAAAATTTTCGACTGGAGTCGAAATTTTCTGGCCACCGGTCGAAAAATGGTCGGAAAAATCGGGAAAAGTGGCCAAACAAGTTCGACCACAGTCAAAATTTTTCGATCCAAGTCGAGCGGAGGCACCACCGTCAGGGTCGAGATCGGGACCGGTAATGGTGGCAAAAATAGTTTGAAGTTTGTTGAAGAAATAGGGTATCTAAGTAATTTTGTATGTGTGACATGATAATTGAGGTTAGTTTTAAAAACATTAGTGAGTGAGTCCCATTTTTCATCACAAGCGTTCAGTAGACCCCCTAGATATAAATTCTCCATAATCAAATTATGAAATAATAGAATTAATTTATTTTATAAATCATAATTTTCCAAATAAAAAATAACAAAAGATAATCATATTATCTTTTATGCTTATATGTGTAACACAGAGAAAATATCTTTGTGTTTCATACCCAATACAGCGTGGTTGGACACATTGTTTGTTGTTTTTTGAATAATAGGATTGAATAGATAAAAATAATAACATTTATTATTTATTATAATATGACATATAAAATAATTAAATGTGTACCATTAACTTTAGTGTGACATAATTAATTAGAATTCAATAATTCTAAATTAATTATTAATACAAGAAAGTGACTATATAACATGTTCAATATAGTGTTAATAGAGGTAGTTCGGGGATCTATGGACTTGTAATTGCAAGCTCTAATAAATTTGTTAATTAATTAAACTCTTTAATTGAATTATCTAATTCATTAGTTCCAGTATTACTTCACTAAAAAAACTGAAACTGTACTCTTGAAAGTTACAGTATAAATTACTCAAAGCCATCATAAAGTTTGTCCATTGATTTTATCATTACAGATCAATCTTCCATAAATGATTCATAAATAGAGTTAGGCTTGTAATCCATTATCGTCTCTAATTACTTCTTTATCCTTGAGTTCCCATGATTCTCTAAACAACAAATTCATGATCAAATTATAAATTATTGAGAGCTCTATCATTTAAGTATCAAATCATTACTCAAGGGAATCATTTCTCTAACTTCCGTTAGGAAGGAATGAATTCCATATTGTAAATTAATATTTTCAGCTATCTATATTATCATGCTTCTAACATACAAAGATTTGGACCGGTATAAATACAGATGGTACCAAATACATCAAAAAACATAAATGATTCTATCATTCAAGTAATACATCAAAAGACATAAATGATTCTATACATCAATCCTCCATAAATGATTCTTAAATAGAGTTAAGCCTGTAATCCATTATCCTCTCTAATTACTTCTTTATCCTTGAGTTCCCATGATTTTTAATAAACAACAAATTCATGATCAATTCATGAATTGAGGGCTCTATTATTCAAGTACCAAATCATTAATTACTCAAGAGAATCATTTTTCTAACTTCTGTTAGGAAGGAATAGATTTCATATTATAAATTAATATTGTCAGATATCTATATTATCATATCTCCAACGTACAAGAATTTAGTCTGATATAAATACAAATGTTACCGAATACATCAAAAGACATAAAAACTTAAATATCAGTCTATTAATTACTCAGGATTAAGATCGTTCCATACATGATCATCGGTCGATAAACTTGAAAATTTTCTTCTGTAACGGATATTATCAGATATTCAAATTTATCTGGTCTAGTCTTATATAATCGTATTATATAAAAAGGCAAGAATGTAGTTCCGCTGGCGGGACCAGTCCCGTTTATGTTTTAACTAACATAGGTCATGTTCTGGCCAACACAGATTTGTTAAAATATGATTTGTGTTGGCCAAAATATGAATACGACTGGTCTCCTCAAGGGGACTACATCCGTGACCTTATATAAAGTACCTCCATTTCATGTCGCTACATAAATATCCTAGATAAGACTATTCTATTCTCAATGGTAATAGACCGTACTAGTCATTTTTTCAGTTAAAGATCCAAACTTTAATAATTAATTACGGACTATTTTAAATTATATCCCTTAAACTTAATCATCTTGTTTGTGTAACTTTTATACATACTAGATTTAAGGTTACATTTATAATCAAGAAATTTTCATGAAATTTATATATATATATATATATGTATATTATCATAAATAATATATGCAAGCAAATAGAACAAAATTAACTATATTTATTTAATAGCAAATCATTATTTATATCTTACTCTTAGGGCAAAAACACTAACATAATATAAGTCTATCATTATTTTATTTTCTACAATTGTGATCCTAAAATGGATCATTATCCAATTTGATCAAGATCTAGAGGGGGAAAAAAAAGGCATACGATAACATAAAGTGGGATAGAGAAAAAATGATTTACAAGAAAGAATGTCTTTGTTCACAAGCTCAATCTAAACTGAATCTAATGGTTGAACTAGTCAAAGAATTGATCAAAATTCACGATTGTGTGAACTAGACTTCTTGCTTGATCGAGGTCTTTTTCTCTTATCTTTGATTGTGTTTCTTCTATTATAATAAGAATATTATTATAACAAGAGAAGCCAATAAATGTAGCTGGTAAAATCAATAGCATTAGTACATGGAGCAAAAAAAAACTAGAGTGAACATATAAACTAATCTGAATAGGATCAAAGAAAATATCATACGCTTAACCAATTACTCTAAAGAGTTTCACATCGTCATTGTGAATGTCCTGGAAGATTTTATCCCAGAGTCTCCTATCATCTTCATTCTTCCTTCTTGCAGAGAATAGGCCAGCTTGAATCCCACAAAAATTTAAAAGAATTAATAGGGCAACAATAAATAAAGCAAGAGTACAAGAAATGCATATGCAAGTTACAAAAACCAAAACCTTGTCCGAGTGATATTTGAGAGCGTCCTTATAGTATGCTTTCTTAATATCATGACCAGAATCAGTTAAATTGATACCCCTGAAGTTATATTTATATCAAGCATTAGACCAAAATATACAACATACTCAAATCCATAACTCATAAACTCAACTAAGATAGGACATTGGCATCAAGTATGTGCACACAAAGATATGTCATTTGTTTTCAACAAAATTTCCAATTCTGTAATGCAATATGACCATAATAATACAGAAAAAAGTCGTTAACCAAGCAATAATTCAATTGCTAACTAAAACTCATGGCCAAGGTCATCATTTTATTCAATGCTTCAGCAATAACTTACAGAATCATGTAGAAATCCAAGGCCATTCCTTTTATAGCTTCTTTTTCAACTATTTACGTATGCTTTCGAGCTTCCCTTAATTCTTCACTGCCCATGAATCATAAAGAATCAGACCTTTGGATCTTCCTGTGAGTTTTAAGGATGGAAATAAGCCTCTGAATATCATTGGCAGCCTGGTGATATTCTTTAATCAACTCGAGCAAGGTAGCTCGTCTGAAGAGTGCCTGTAGAAGGAAAACAAGTACAAAAAGATAATGTAATTATTTTTTCAAAGTTGAAAACAAAAACGATTGCATATAGATTTATGCAATGACACAGATGTGCATTGGAAAGATAAAAATAAATATAGATATAGTGGCATATATTTGCATAATAGCCATCTAGGGTAATGGCAATATTGCAATCAACACTAGCATGACAAATTTGATACAGACCCTACTGTGCTACCACATGACTACACAAACAACGAGCAACAAAAATGGGGAGACCCAACACTGATAGATAGGGCCGCGGTGAAATGTTCCACTGCTTCCCTATGTTTTCCAGATTTCAAAGCCTTTTCTCCTGCATTCTTTTATAAATAAGAAAACAAAATTAAATAATACATTAATTACCGGTCATAGTCAGATTATCTCACAACTAGAATTACTTCAGAGGTTAAGTTTTAAAAAGGTCTCAAATGGTGAAAGCTAGTGAAGTTGATGCGTCCATATCCTTACTTTAAGACCTAAAAATTTTGACTTATTAATCATAATATTAGAACTTTTAAAAGAAAGGTACCTTTCTTTTTCTTTTTTGTTATAAAGGATAAGCGCAATAATGGAACCACATTGGGTCCATATGCCTTTTCCCCCCTCCCCTCACCCTAACTTTTTTAAATTTCTACTTTTACCCTATATTTATTAAAATACTTAATTATATCTCTCATTTGTCCCTCTAAATTTTGATTATTTAAAAATTCACCCACATATCTCATAAAAAAATTCAATAACGCCCCTTATTTGCCCCCATTTAATTTTATAATTTTTAGACTTTACTTGCATTATATCAGATACTTAATTTTTTCCACACTTTTATGAATAGTTTTTCATTAGACCTGACTGTAAAAAATCTTTTAATCATATATATATTACTCCATATTGATTATGTGCACTTTAAAAATACTATTTTTAGATTACTCTGAAAATTATATTACTCAATCACATGTTCATTTGAAAAATAATAATAATAATATAAAGAACAAAAAGTAGGGGTAAAAAAACTAAATTTAGTATTAGATTTTGTCCCCTACCTCCGAAAAATTTTTCTGGCTTCATCATTGACTAAGCTAATTAGATTTAAATGTACTTACTCATCTTCAATTGGTTCAATATGCTTCATTTTATCAAGTAATAAATGAGCAATCTCAAGCTTTTCTATATAAAAATTTGACTTTGATAAAATATATCACCTCCATAAATTTACAGATGGATAAGTTTCAATTAGAGAATTATGTAAATCTACTGACAAGCTCACCATGAGAAAGTTATTCTCGACAAACTATAAACTCTTCTTATAGAATAATGGCGTCCTTATGCCTCTTCAACTACAAGATGTTCACCAAAAATTAGGGCAAAACTATAAAAAATTGCTTATATGCAAGCATCTAAAATTGCGTAGTTTTTTCATCCTAGAGTTCTAGTTGACTGAAATTGTATAGTTTTTCTATCTTAGAAGTCTAGTTGACCGAATGGGAACATATGTGCCTCCTTTTATAAGCTCCAAGGAGAGAATTTTTTGCTTCCTATCCAATGTGGAGCTAGCTTCACAAGTTTTTCCTTTTGCATTTTTCCATGCTAATGGTTGTACTTTGAGTATCAATTTCTTATTCATCCAAAGTCCATTTGGAGCATATGAATATACGATTTTGAAGTACTAGCGGAGTAAAACAAGAATCCATATCATGAACCATCAAAATTACTAATTGAATTCCACTCAATTTTATGCTCCAAATAGTACTTCACAATAATGTTTATGCACTATTTTCCAATATCATTTACCCCATTCATAGGTGTCAATTTTGTCTATCTTTTACGTCATTTCTTCACATGATTTTGCTAGTTTTCTTGATAATTCTATGTTATTTATCTTATTTTCTGTGTTTTAGATGAATTTTGAGGAAAAGGAGTAAAAAAGAACTAAAACAAGTCAAAATGGATCAAAGATTGAAGAAGCACACAATCCGAGAGAGCCAAAGGTTCAGTCCAGGGGTATTGGAACTCTAGCACCGTGGCTTTTGGTCTCTAGAAGTTCGGGCAATTTATTCATTCAAAAAAAAATCTCAAGCACCACGGCACTGAAGGATGTGCACCGGGAGTCCGAGTTTAGGAAGACAAAACTAGAAAGTCAACGCTGTAGCGCTGATGCTCAAATGCTGCGATATCTGACACACTGTAATTTTGACGCATTTTTTTAGCCTAATTGGTCTTTCTATTAGACTATCTATAACCATATTAACTCCTGTTCAGAGAAAATCTTGCACTTTTCTACAAGATAGAAAATCTTACAGTTCATGCACTTTTCTACCAGAGATAACTCAATTATGCACCTTTCTATAAGATAAAAAATCTTACGGTTCATAACTGCTTCTAAAGATTGGCAACACAATCAACCAAATTCGTTAAACAACAATTAATGTAATCATTGATAGGTTTGCATCGTCAAGTTCTTATACATTTCCATTTGATATGATGAATCTCATACATGACAAGAACAAACAAGCACTTTGGCATGAGTATATTGGTCAAATCATACTGCTCAAGCCCTTTTAGCTGATAACATTCAAGTACAGAGAAGGAAAAAAACCGAACTAGAAGTAGCTTTGTCCTGTTCCAAGGATGCCTTTATGAACTCTAAAACAATTGAAGCTAAATTAGTTTGATGTGAGGAGTAAACATGATCAGCTTCTTCTATGACGCATAATTCATGGCTTGGAATTACCTTAGTGAGCTCATATGCATCTTCAACTGGAATGATTTCGTCCTCTGATCCATGGACTGTCAAAACCCCAAAAATACATTTATCCAGATATAATATGAGGTTAATCAGAATGAAATTTTATAGCCAATAGATGAAATTATTTATAAGCTGAAAAAAAAATTTGCTAATTATTTTTATGAGGAAAAAAACAGATGTTTCAACTTTCGATATATGTAATCAAATATGGACGATACCACCTTTTCCATTATCTCTTTATCTCTAGAAAGTTAGTAGAAGAGTAAGGCATTGTGTCAGAAACATACTATCTATCATGTAGCTATTCAAGGCTGCCACATTTTTTCAAACTACCGCTACACATAATGAGCTTGATAATGTGAGAAATGCAAGACCACTTTAATAACCTGCACTCTTTGTCAATCTGAAGAAATGCCGCCTACATATCAGTATTCAGACATTCTGTCATACTCTCCTCAGTCGCACGATAACTAACATCTGCTACACCAAAAAAATTAGAAGTCTTATTCAGAAAGTACAGGAAATTAAGTATGGATGCAAAAATTTCCTTCTCTTTTTATTACATTCATGATATATTATTGAGAAAGTTGGCAAATTACTTTTCCTGTCTTTGGTGTCAACATATCCTTTCTCCTTAAGCCTTTGCATGAAATCTTCTCCCAAGTGTTCGACAATGCCTCTCTTTAGATCATAACGCTCGGAAACATTAACAACAGTATGGATATCATGATATCTAGAAGCATACAGGAGCACCGCATCGCCACCTGCAATGATGTGTTGAAGAATATAGATATGGTGATTGCCATATTTTTCACTCAATCTAAGAAAACAAATTGAGAAAGGATTAGAAAGCTTAATAATCAACCAATATCAAATTAACCTGGAATAATAGATCTTCTAGAATGTAATTTAGAGCTACTATAGATCCCACGACTAAAATGATTTTTTCGTAAAAGTAATTGTAAGATGTTGCAATAGACTTCCCCTATGTATATTACTATAAGATTTTCAAGGATAAGAAAGTGTACCCTTACTATGTCTAAGAATTCCAATTATTACATGGTTAGCTTCAGAAAAGTGCTGGATTACAGCACCTAAATCATCAGCTTCTCTCTGATAGTTCCCATACTCAAATGTGCCTTCACTTTCCCTGCAAGGTAGAGTTAGCACAAGCACTTGAACAACAAATACAAAGATTTAAAACACAATACTAACATCCACAACTGAGCTATAACACAGACCTAAACTAATGAAAAAAGTACAAGTTTATTGGTCCAGATTAGTTTTTTGATATGTACTAAATCGCCCACCCCTTACTTTTGACTCAAAACTTAAACATGTATTGGATCTTCCAAATTTGAAGTTTCATCTATTGTTTCCTTTTGATGTTTTTTTTGTAAAATTTGTTGTACAAAAATCTTATCCACTGAAGTCCTTTTAAAATCTGTCGAAGGCTGTTTCCTCTAAATATTAGTGATTAGTAATCATGTTCAAAATGATTCTTTTTATAATTGAAATTGAAGATCATATATATGAGTTTAAACATCATTAAAAGGTAAAAGAACACTGATATAAAATGTTCAATACTCTGATTCCAAAGCCAATCATGATTAGAAAAGCTGCAAAGAATTTGCTTGTACTTGTATGAGTATGGATGGATCCACATGACAGCAATGGACAACTTGGCTATAGCCAATCCTTGACCATTTGCAATGGGAATAGGTTTGGGCTTCTATAACCATAACTCTAAGATCTAGAAAATAAAGAGCCAAACCACCTCCAAATTTCTCCAAAAAAAAAAATCACAAGAGAAGCAATAGAAAAAAAAAGACACTGATAAATAAAACAACGACAGTGACGAATAGTTTTCCATGGTGATTGAAACCCAAAGTAGATGTGGTCTCATAGTTCTATAACACGCTCTTTTTAAAGAAAAAAGAAATATGCAAAGTGGAGTTCGTTTAGCACTTTTCTGACGAGATGGTGTTCTTATCATCAACACAGTCTTTCCTTTTGTTACAACTCCGACGAAATCTCTTCATCTTGTCAAAGGGCTTTTTCTCTTTCTTAAATATCTTCGAATTATTTTCAAAAAGAAAAAATCTCTTTGAATTAATTGTAATAAAAAAATCTCTTCCTATTAACGTTCCATTAAGTTGCCGTGACGAGTTAAACTGATGTGTCATAATTCTATTGTTGGAATAGAGTCCGGGACAACAGCATTGGGACAGGTAATTTCATTCCTTCTTATTGTCGTGGGCCTAAGAACTCAAATTTTTGTTGTTTTAAGGTGATAACTGCTTATATTTATTTAACTCGATCTTATAAGCAATGTCTTTTGGGAGATGGTTTTATTACAACCTCAATTTTCGAGAATACTTCAGAAGTAAAACCCGCAAATGACCCTTTGAGAATTTGCTCAAACAAAGATGAGATGAGCTTTCTAAAATTTTGAGTTGGAGAAGGTATAGCTATATAATCCGCCATTAGAGCCTATTCCACTCTTTGGATCAAGGCAAGTGTGGCGAGAAGTTCTTTTTTGTTTTTATTTTTTTCTTGAATTGCAAACTGGGTTTTGTAAAATAACGTAAGATGCATATTAAATTATGTGATACTTAGGCTATGTTTGGTAGGATAGAAAAGAGAGAGGAAAGAAAAAGGTTGAGGGAAAAGTGGAGAGAAATAGAAAAATTGGATTGTTTGGTAGGAGAGAAGAGAAAAAGTGAGAGAAAAAGAAAAAGAAAAAAATGGTAGAGTCCACACAATTTATTCCCAAAAAAAAAGAGAAAAAATATGAAGGAAAAAGTTATGTAATGAATGGTAAGTCAAATTATTAAAATACCATCGAACACTTAACTTTAAATAATAATTACAAATGGGTAAAATAGTCATTTTATATTAAATTAACTTTCTTTTTCCTTTATATACCAAACAATTATAAACAAAAAATATTTGCATTTATATCTTATACATTTTCTTTCCTTCCTATTTTTTCATTCCCTCCTATATTCTGTCCTCTCTATCAAACATAGCCTTAGCTTTCTTCCAATGAAAAACAGGCCCTACCCTATAAGAAAGTTGGGCGCTCATATTAACCTCCCTTTTTATTTATGGACCTTTACGAGGGAAAAAGTATGAAGAAGGATGTGATTGAGTTTGTAGCACAGTATCTCATATGCCAGCAAGTTAAAGCTGAACATCAAAGACCTGCTGGTACATTGAAGCCTATACATGTGCCACAATGGAAATAGGAAGAGATTGCTATGGATTTGGTTGTTGGACTTCCTAAGACAAATAAAGGCCATGATGCTATCTGGGTGATTGTGGATAGATATACTAAGTCAACTCATTTCTTGCCGATTAAAGTAACTTATAGCTTGGATTAGTTGGCTCGGTTGTATGTTCAAGAAATCATCAGACTACATGGTATTCCAAAGGTTATCATTTCTGACCGAGATTCTAGATTCACTTCAAAATTCTGGAAGAGAGTTCAGGAGGCTATAGGTACCTTTTACGAATATTTTTCATAACAAGTGTAATGCTCTGTAAATCTGAGTTGAGAAAATATCAATTTATAGCTTCGTTTTAAGAAATTGAAGCAGAAGATTCGGTCAAAAAAAAATTATTTCATACTGTTCAAAATTGAACTAAAGAAATAGTTATTATTGAAACTTTAATTTTTACTTCATAATTGATATAACTCTCGAAATAAAATTTTAGTTCATTCACTCTATAAAAATAAGTTATTGAAAATAAAATATAATGTCGTTTAAAACATTCAAGTACCATATTGGATCCTACCGCCACCTGTAACGCTCCTTAGCTTAACCATATTGTCATATACAGCCAAACTAGGAAGTATTAGTCTTTCTTAAACTATATCTTTAGTTTTATAAAAAGGTGGGCAAATTTGAACTTTTCAAACCTTTTAGACAAAACTACTGCGAGGCATTACTTGCTAAAAGTCTATTTACAAAATGTACAACCAAAAAGTTCTTATCAGTTTATCTCGCCATCAGCAGTTATATCTACAACACACAAAATATCAAAATACGAAGAAAACATCGTCTACAGGTCAAGCTCGTCTACATCTATATGATCATAGCGACAAGAAAGCGTGCTAGCCAACCAGCAACTCTATATATCATATATCTCCTCACCTGCATCACAAGAACAAAATAAGCTAATCCTCAGTAAGTAAAGATCATGCATGCTCATGAACGTGTTTCATGCATAAACTTTATTGAAATTCCCATTGTACTCTTTCTTTCATAACTTTTCATTTTGATGTACTTTTCTTAGAAAACATTTCCTTATAGGGCCCTTGAATACATTACAAAATCGTGGCAGTCGGTAGGCCGTGCCCACCCGTGCGGGAAGGAAACACAGGGCCAATATGAACCATACCTACCCAACGCAGAGCGACTAAGTAATGTACCTATCTCATAGTACAATACTCAGTCCCGGCAGTCGGTAAGCCGTGCCCACCTATGCGGGAAGGATGCATGTGCAAACTATACTTAACCAACACAAATAGACTAAACACTGTATTTAAAACGTATCTCGTAAAATCAGTACAATGGTACTACTCTAAATCCAATGTGTCAAAACTTCACTTCTTTGAAAATCATGCTTAAATGATCATGTCATGCTTATGTCTTTCATGAACAAAACAATAACCATATAAATAACATATACTTGAAATAATACACATAAGCATGTAGGAAAATATCTTGTATCTATTAATGTTCTTGTGATGCAGTTAAAATAAATCTTTACTTACCTTGTGTCCGGTAGAAAAAAATGTGGAAAGGGTCAGTATTCTCTGTGGCAAGGTGCGTGGAAGACCTGATATCAATTTTATCACTAAGATGATCACTACAATGTAAAATGTTTAAAGAAAATAAGAACAAGACCGAATCACAACTTTTACAAAATAAAGAAGCCTAATCACAAAATGAACAAAAATATTACCTACTTTCAAAAAAACTAGTCTATTTGCTTTTAAATGATACCATTTGGTTTTAAAAATATTTGGACAGTACCTCCCCTATTTTTAGGACATCCCCATATGAGTAAAATCATGATTTAAGACCTACAATATAATCAACAATCCAATTCCCACATATTTAACTCAAAGAGGATCATTTAGAGCAACCTAAGTACACTTGAATTCCTTCCAATTTGGACAATATTTAAAACCACTTTAACACTTATATGACATCACAACCAGCCAATAAATAGATGTAATATACATAAAAGGATCAATGTCTTACATATTCTAAGTCAAGAAACCAAATTACAAGTGTAGACAACTTATTCTAACAATGCAAACATTGAATCCACCAATAGCAAACTTTAGGGCTTTAAGTCTAATTTTAATCCTCTACTTAAATTCTTTGTTTCTAGCCATAAACAAGATTTCTTAGGACCTTTATTTATCAACTAAAAGCTTTGATTTAAGAGCTAAAGTAATAGAACTAAATTACCAATTCTAAATTCCACAAAAAGCTCACCTTGACTAGTTTGAAGTTTTGTTGAAGCTCTTACCTTCTACTTCAACAAAACCGATTTCCAAGGCTTTGAAATTGATCTTAGGACTCAAGAGGACCTGAGGAATCATTATTTAAGTAGTATCAAGTGGAGAATTGAAATAGGAAAACAAAACTTAGGAAGAAGAACTAGTTGAGTTACCTTGACTAGTTTGGATCTATCTTGCTTTCTAGAGCTCCAAATTGAGTTCTACCACTTGGAAACTCTTGGATATGGATAAGGGGAGCAGAGAGAAGTCTAAAAATGAGTGGGAGAGTTTTAGGTCGTGGCTGGAGAGAAAGGAGAAGAAAATGACCAGATTTAGTCCAAAAGTGATACTTAATAACTAAGAAATGGTATAACTTAAGTTCTAAGGGGTATTTTGGGAATTTTATACCTTACTTTCCATGTGTCCAGCTCTAAAACATCCTTAGCATACTCACCACATTTCTGGTCCATCCTATACACCCAAGTGTAGACCAAAATAGTGAAACCTAGCTTAGAAGGTGAAAACTAGTCATACTTTGACCTATAATCCCATATGGCCAATCTTATTGTAATCTAGTACAACCTAGCCCCATAACCAATCATTAAACATAAAACTAAGTCAATTAGACTCCAATTAATAATGTAAACAAAGTATCAATGCCTAATTATTAGAGTGCACAAAGATGACATTGCGCGATTAAGTTGAATCTAAGCTAGCTTAGTGCAACTAAATACCAATTCAGTACAGTGATCGCCACCTCGTGCTTACCTAGAACTAACATTTTTGAAAATGCTAGGAATGAGTTCTAAACATTAAATAAAAGTGATTTGATGTGTTAAACGCACAGTGAATTTGGTCTCGAAAAACGTGAAAAATGTATTTTACCGAAAAACTACTATTTGACCAACTTATCAACAAATATGATTTTAGCGCATGTGCATATAGTATTATTATTCATGAATGTATTCTTTATTCTTTTCACACACCAAGCTCTCTTTTTGAAGGTACTGAGCCTTTACACTGCATAGGAGCACTTCAACAAATATTAGTGCAATAATACACATCGAAAGCATTTAACAGTCAGCTTAAGCAATTTACCATGAAATTGACTCTAGTTTTATGATATGTCTATTATGCATTATGAACATGTTTATTATTGGCTTATTATGCATGTGAGAATCTTGGGCATCACAATCCTTCCCTCCTTATTAAATTTCATCCTCAAAATTTGCTTACCCAAATAAGTGAGGATACTTCATTTTTATCTCTTCTTCTCTTTCCCATGTGGCCTCTTCTACTTCGTGGTTCCTCCACAATACTTTGACTGAAGGGATTTTCTTGTTTCTAAGCTCCTTTTCCTTTCTATCCAAAATCTCCACTGTGAGCTTCTGTCAATATCTCATTTCTAACTGTTCCTTCAGGCACACACAGTCTATTTCTGTATCTGATTACACCATCACTAGAAACCTGGAAAGCTACCTCCTTTTCGGACTCTATCTTAGTCTTTAAACCTGTCAGATAGGGATCCGTACTTTGACCTTGCTTAATTCTCTCCAAAATTGTAGATTGCAAAGTAAGAGCTGCGAGTTTCTCCATTAAACTTGTAAGCACAATCTCTAATTCCAATCGTTGCAAATCCATCAAAAGATATTTCTGATCAACATACTTAAGTGACATAGCAGCTAATGACTTTCTACTTAGAGCATCTGTAACCACATTAGCTTTTCCTGGATGATAGTTAATCTCACAGTCATAGTCTTTCACCAGTTCAAGCCATCTTCTCTGTCTCATATTCAGTTCTTTTTGGGTAAAAAAATACTTGAGGCTTTTATGGTCTGTGTAGATATGACATCTTTCTCCATAAAGATAATATCTCTAAATCTTCAGTGCAAAAACTAATGTTGCTAGCTCCAAATCATGAGTAAGATATTTTTTTTCATATTCTTTCAGTTGCCTGGAAGCATAAGCAATAACCTTACTATTTTGCATCAGAACACAGCCTAGACCATTCTTTGAAGCATCACTATAAACAATAAATTCCCCAGATCCAGTGGGTATAGAAAGTATAGGAGCTGTAACCAAACGATGCTTTAACTATTGAAAGTTCTTTTCACAATTATAATTCCAATGAAATTTAACATTCTTTCTTGTCAACTGCGTCAATAGAGAAGCTAACTTAGAAAATCCTTTTACGAACCTTCTATAGTAACCAGCCAATCCTAAGAAACTACGAATCTCTGAAATATTTGTAGGTCTTGATCAATTACCTACAGCTTCAACCTTTGTTGGGTCCATAGAAATACCATTTCCAGATACTACATGACCAAGGAAGATAACTTTCTCCAACCAGAACTCACACTTCTTAAACTTTGCATATAACTGCTTTTCTTTCAAGATCCTCAAAATTGTTCTCAAATGCTCCATGTGCTCCTCCCTTGAGCATGAGTAGATTAAAATATCATCAATGAACACTATAACAAAATTATCCAAGAAATCCTTGAATACTCTGTTCATCATGTCCATAAAAGCAGCTAGGGCACTAGTTAAGCCAAAGGACATCACTAAAAACTCATAGTGCCCGTATCTCGTTCTAAAAACCGTCTTAGGAATATCTTCTTTCTTGATCTTCAACTAATGGTACCCAGATCTTAAATCAACCTTGGAAAACACTGAAGCTCTTTGTAACTGATCAAACAGATCATCAATTCTAGGGAGAGGGTACTTATTCTTGATTGTGACCTTATTTAACTCTCTATAATCAATACAAAGTCTCATAGTTCCATCTTTCTTTTTTACAAACAACACTGGAGCACCCCATGGTGAAAAGTATGGGCGTATGAAACCTTTGTCCAAAAGTTCCTGTAATTGTACCTTCAATTCCTTTAGCTCTGCTAGAGCCATTCTATATGGTGCTTTAGAAATAGGAGCTGTACTAGGTAGCAAGTCAATAACAAACTCTATCTCTCTATTAGGTGGTAATCCTGGTAGTTCTTCTGGGAATACCTCTAGAAATTCATTAACCACTGGTACTTCTTCTGGCTTCATCTTAACTTCCTCTGTAGTATCCATTATATTTGCCAAATAACCAGCAATCCTTTCTCAAGTTACTTCCTTGCTTTTATCATTGAAATAATTCGCACCATTTTCTTCTTGGAAGACCAAAGAAAAGTAAACTCCTCTTCACCAGGTGGCTGAAATACAACTCTCTTACCATTACAATCAATGCTAGCATGATACTTAGATAGCCAATCTATACCCAAAATCACCTCAAAATCCTGCATATCCAACACTATTAAGTCTACCCACAACTCTCTACCATCTATACATATTGGACACCCTCTCAAAACTTGACCAGAATATAACACTTCCCCAGATGGAATAGTTATACAGTATCTTAAATTCAAAGTTTCAGGTGATCTGCCCAATTTTCTCACATATGCTGGTGATACAAATGAATGTGTAGCTCCTAAATTTATTAATGTATTTGTGAGGATATCAAAGATAGAGATCTTACCTGCTACAACTGATGGATCAGCCTCAGCATCTGTCGTAGTCATGGTAAACATGCGAGCTGGAACTTTCTTTTGTTCACCAGAGGTGGAGGGACAATACTTGGAAAAATGTCCTGTCTTGCCACATGTATAACACACTCCACTACCAAAAAGACATTCACCTTTATGAGGCTTTCTATATTTGGGACATGTGACCTTCTGATTCGGAGTAGATTGCATTTGTTGATCTATTGCTAGGCGCTTTGAAGGATCTTGTCTTTGTCTTTGACCTTGTGGGAATTTTCTTTTGCCGCCATTAAACTTTGGTTGAGTACCTTTTTCAAAATTTACATTTCGCCTTGCCATGTTTATGTTTCTTCTAATTTCTAGTGCTTTTACCACCTTCAATTCAGCTTCTTCAGCTTCAAGGGCTTTCTCTACAACTTCTATATAAGGCACACCTTTTCCTGTAGACATCTTAATATCCCTATATATTTCTGCTTTGAGCCCTTGTAGAAACTCATTAACTTTCAACTCGTTGGTACCAACCATATGAGGAGCAAAACGAGATACCTCATCAAATTTCTTTATATAGTTACACACAGGCATGCCACCTTGCCTCAAGTTAGTAAACTCATCTGCCTTCGCTAGTTGATGAGCTTCACTAAAGTACTTCCTATAGAATATTTCCTTAAATCTCTCCTAAGTCAATCTATCAACATCAGTGATTGACTTCATGGAATCCCACCAATGCCTGGCATCCATTTGGAACATATAAGTAGCACAAGAAACTTTTTCCTCCTCAGGGATTCTTATATAAATCAAAGATACCCTTCAAACTCTGAATCCACTCCTCAGCTAATAATGGATCTGTTTCTCCTTTGAAAGCCTCCGGTTTATTCTTCCTGAACCTTTCAGAAGCTGGTTCATGGTTTTCTTGTCTAGCTACTACTTGTACCGGTAATTATTCCTCTCTCCTTTGGTCTCGTTCTATAAGCCTCTCTATTTGTTGAGCTTGTCTCTCCACTAATTCAGCCAATCGATATATAGTAGTATCTTTGTCATTGTCTTGATCACCCTTTTGTTGGCTAGTCTGACCCTTACCCCATGGTATGATTTCCTGTACAGTGGCCATTTACTCACAAACAAACATAATAGCCAATAATGATGTGTGCATCAAACGTATATAACAAAATGAAGTGTAC
Organism: Trema orientale; assembly: GCA_002914845.1. Taxonomy (NCBI): domain Eukaryota; kingdom Viridiplantae; phylum Streptophyta; class Magnoliopsida; order Rosales; family Cannabaceae; genus Trema; species Trema orientale. Next base: position 61,205 of record JXTC01000829.1, read on the forward strand.
ATATGAAATTAATTAGACTTACTAGTTGACCAAGCTTTCTGTCATATGATCATACATATGTAAGCAGTCTTTAGAAACGACTAAACCTCCGCTCTAATACCACAACTGTAACGCCTCCTAGTTTAACCATATTGTTACATACAACCAAACTAGGAAATATTACTCTTTCTTAAACTATATCTTTAATTTTATAAAAAGGTGGGCAAATTTGAACTTTCCAAAACTTTTAGACAAAACTACTGCGAGGCATTACTTACTGAAAGTCTCTTTACAAAATGTACAACCAAAAAATTTTTATCAATTTATCTTGCCATCAGCAGTTATATTTACAACACACAAAATATCAAAATACGAAGAAAACATCACCCACAAGTCAAGCTCGTCTACATTTGTATGATTATAGCGATAAGAAAGTGTGCTAGCCAAACAGCAACTCTATATATCATATATCTCCTCACATGCATCACAGGAACTAAATGAGCTAATGCTCAGTAAGTAAAGATCATGCATGCTCGTGAAACATGAACATGTTTCATCCATAAACTTTATTGAAATTCCTATTGTACTCTTTCTTTCATAACTTTTCATTTTGATGTACTTTTCTTAGAAAACATTTCTTTATAGGGCCCTTGAGTACATTACAAAATCGCGGCAGTCGATAGGCCGTGCCCACCTGTGTGGGAAGGAAACACATGGCCAATGTGAACCATACCTACCCAACGTAGACCGACTAAGTAATGCACCTAATCTCATAGTACAATGCTCAGTCCCGGCAGTCGGTAAGCCGTGCCCACCTATGCGGGAAGGATGCCTGTGCAAACCATACTTACCCAACACAGACAGACTAAACACTGTACTTAAAACAAATCTCATAAAATCAGTACAATGGTACTACTTTAAATCCAATGTGTGGAAAACTTCACTTCTTTGAAAATCATGCTTAAATGATCATGTCATGCTTATGTCTTTCATGAACAAAACAATAACCATATAAATAATATATACTTGAAATAATACACATAAGCATGTAGGAAAATATCTTGTATCTACTAATGTTCTTGTGATGCAGTTAAAATAAATCTTTACTTACCTTGTGTCCGGCAGAAAAGAAAGTGGAAAGGGTCATTATCCTCTGTGGCAAGGTGTGTGGAAGACCTGATGTCAATTTTATCACTAAGATGATCACTACAATGTAAAATGTTTAAAGAAAATAAGCGCAAGACCGAATCACAACTTTTACAAAATGGGGAAGCCTAATCACAAAATGAACCAAAATGTTACCTATTTTCATAAAAACTAGTCTATTTGCTTTTAAAGGATACCATTTGGTTTTAAAAATATTTGGACAGCACCTCTCCTATTTTTAGGACATCCCCATATGAGTAAAATCATGATTTAAGACCTGCAATATAATCAACAATCTAATTCCCACATATTCAACTCAAAAAGGATCATTTAGAGCAATCTAAGTACACTTGAATTCCTTCTAATTTGGACAACATTTAAAACTACTTTAACACTTGTATGACATCACAACCAGCCAATAAATAGATATAATATACATAAAAGGATCAATGTCTTATACATTCTAAGTTAAGAAACTAAATTACAAGTGTAGACAACTTATTCTAACAATAGAAATACTTGAAAACACTTGAATCCACTAATAGCAAACTTTAGGGCTTTAAGTCTAATTTTAATCCTCCACTTAAATTCTTTGTTTCTAGCCATAAACAAGGTTTCTTAGGACCTTTATTTATCAACTAAAGGCTTTGATTTAAGAGCTAAAGTAATAGAAATAAATTACCAATTCTAAATTCCACAAAAAGCTTACCTTGACTAGTTTGAAGTTTTGTTGAAGCTCTTGCCTTCTACTTCCACAAAACCAATTTCCAAGGCTTTGAAATTGATCTTAGGACTCAAGAGGACCTAGAGGAATCATTATTTAAGTCGTATCAAGTGGAGAATTGAAATAGGAAAACAAAACCTAGGAAGAAGAACTAGTTGAGTTACCTTGACTAGTTTGGATATATCTTACTTTCTAGAGCTACAAATTGAGTTTTACCACTTAGAAACTCTTGGATATGGATAAGGGGAGCTGAGAGAAGTCTAAAAATGAGTGGGAGAGTTTCAGGTCGTGGCTGGAGAGAAAAGAAAAGAAAATGACCAGATTTGGTCCAAAAGTGATACTTAATGACTAAGAAATGACATAACTTAAGTTCTAAGGGATATTTTGGGAATTTTCACCTTACTTTCCATGTGTCCAGCTCTAAAACATCCTTAGCATACTCAACACGTTGTTGGTCCATCCTATACACCCAAGTATAGATCAAAATGGTGAAACCTATTTTAGAAGGTGAAAACTAGTCATACTTTGACCTATAATCCCATATGGCTAATCTTATTGTAATCTAGTGCAACCTAGTCCCATACCAATCATTAAACATTAAACTAAGTCAATTAGACTCCAATTAATAATGTAAACAAAGTATCAATGCCTAATTATTATAGTGCACAAAGATGACATTACGCGATTAAGCTGAATCTAAGCTAACTTAGTGCAACTAAATACCAATTCAGTACAGTAATTAAAAATCTCGTGCTTACCTAGGACTAATATTTTTGATAATGTTAGAAATGAGTTATAAACATTAAATAAAAGTGATTTGACGTGTTAAACGTACAGTGAATTTGGTCTCGAAAAGCGTAAAAAATTCATTTTACCGAAAAACTACTATTTGACCAACTTATCAACAAATATGATTTTAACGCATGTGCATATAGTATTACTATTCATGAATGTATTCTTTGTTCTTCTCACACACCAAGTTCTCTTTTTGAAGGTACTGAGCCTTTACACTGCATAGGAGCACTTCAACAAATATTAGTGCAATAATACATATCGAAAGCATTTAACAGTCAGCTTAAGCAATTTACCATGAAATTGACTCTAGTTTTATGATATGTCTATTATGCAATATGAACATATTTATTATTGGCTTATTATGCATGTGAGAATCTTGGGCGTCACACCACCAGCTAACTATTGATAGGTTTTAATGCTCATTTGAAAAATTTAAATGAATGGAATGAACTTGCATCTAGTAAGCAAATCTTATGTATACAATAAATGTCATATTATATGAATAGTGCACTTTTAGAACCATAACTATATATCCCTTTCTTTGAAAATTTCTTTCTTTTTTTTTTTGTTCATAAATATTGTCATTTCATAAAAATTTCGTATTTGAGCTCAACATGGTGTAATGACAAGTCTATTAGAAGTGATGGACTATAAACATGGTGTCATAACAAGCTTATATGACCTTATAGTTATTCGGATATCATATAGCTATCATACTACAATGGCTAGCATTACAGTTTAACTTTCGTTCTTAACAAGGTGATTGTAGGTCATTTAGTCAGTTACAAATACTAATTTCAAGAACTTAGCAAATACTCCTTTCATTTAGTTATTTAGTCAGTTACAAATACTCCTTTCAAGAACTTAGCAAACATTAAAAGAAAACATTCTTATTGAAATATAGGTTTGGATACATAGTACCTTTAAAAATTTATTTCGTTAAAAATCATAGTTTTTCGTGCAATTCTGTATGCACATGCTCATGACATACTTACACATACTTAATGCAACTAATATTACAGAGCATACAACAACATATTAGTATAATCATAATTGTATCACATAATAGTACTAACTTTTCACATAAATACATAAGGAAAAATTTACTTATCTTAGGTCCTTAGAAAACTTTTTCTATTTGTAGTTAAATACCACCCACTTAACCTTATTGTAATCACATACATCTTTTCATCCCTTTTGATTATTATTCATATAGCAATGTTCATTACATTTATTAATACATGTTATTATTGTTCATAAGAAACATATTTGTGTGTCTTAAAAATATTCACACGATATAATTATAAAATCATGTTTCATAACACATAACCAAAACCTATAAAATTTTAGCAAGTAATGCATACTTAAAGAATTTTAGATTCGGGTATAAAATTCTATTTATTCTGAAACTTTATAGAAATTATTATAACATAGAAACAAAGCTACAAAAATTAATTAGAATTTTTTAACAAAATTTAACATACTTTGTCTAATTTCTAATCTGTAGAATGACATCTGATAAAAATTATTAAAACCACGACTATCAATCAGTTCTTGAATTTTCAAGAATTTTTTGTATATGTAAAAATCTTGATATTTTAATGAAATACATCATTATACATATAAAAAATTGGGTAATTCAAATTATACTATTATATAGTACACATAATTCTTAAAGTTGTACCTTAAAATTTATGACAACACTTAACTTACAAAACCATAAGTTATTTCTAAAATTATAATTAATTATAAATATTTTCAAAAATCGTTAAAATATTTTTGAGCCTCTTATAACATATATATTAATATCCAATAAAAGCTCTAAGTCTAAATAAAATTAATAGGGTGAGGTTTTAACAATATCATCTAAGATAAATAAAGCTATCAGATTTACTAGTTCTATAAACAATATGTAAAGAAAGTTCTTTTATAATTCAAAATTAACTCATAGTACCACAAAATTTTCTAAAACCCAACGTAACATATATTTAAACATATCTTAGAAATTTCACTTCAAACTAATAATATTTACCGTATGAAATTATAAATAAAACATCATAAAATTTATCTATCAGCTTTTATTGGGTAATAACCAGCATATATTTAAAGATTTATGTGAAATCGTAGGAGTAAGATATGAACCTAAAAATTTCCAAAAATTAAGTAGACATATAGGATGACATTTCATAAAAATTCATATTTAAATAAAATTTTTAACTCCTAATATTACAGATTGAAATTACAGAAGATAAACAGAAACTTTCAGAGAGAGAGAAAAATATAAGAGGAAGCTTGATAATGTTTACAGAGTACCCTATTTATAGGCTTACTATGAACATAAAATATAGTTAAAATAATTTATTAAGTTAATAATAATTACACCACTTACTTAATTTTTTTATTTATTATCTTGTGATCATGAAATTAATTAATTTCCATTATGCTCATCTTAGTCATCTACTTATAAAAGTAATATAATATTTAATAATAACGTGCGGATACATAATGTGTAGACTACATCATTTTTTGTATTTAATATCTATTTAATCAATATAATGAATATATCTTTCAAATAGTTAATGTATTAAACCACATCATTTTTGCACTTACCAAATTTACTTTGTTTTCTAATGTTATTAATTAATTTCTTTTGCNATTTATGACTTAAAAAATTGATATCCTATTTGTGACCTATGCGTTAGAATTTTTATTTTCAATCCCTTTTCTATTATTATTTTTTTCATTCTCATTCTATTGTTGATTCTTATATTTTCATTCCTATTCATTAGGCAAACTTTTATTTTTTTAATTGAAAATTTATACGATGCCTTCGATTATTAAATTAAATCTAACATTGTTGAGTTTTGTTTTTATTATTTACGAGATTCATATTTCACACTTTTTTATTTTGACTTATTTATTACTGAAAATGCCATAGAGAACATTAATGTAAATAATTATTAGTTATATTTATAATACAGTATTAAAAGAGAAAACTCTAGATGTAAAAATTAAAGAATAACACTAGAAAAACGAATATCATGTGTTGAACGAAGGCTTGGATTCCTCTTACTAATTGTTTTTTCCAAGAATTAAAATAACTAATAAAGTAAGAGTAAGAAGAAGAAATTAACAACAATGATTTTGGAAATAATAATAGTATTTTCAAAATCACTAGTTTGGCAGAAAATTTTGTGAGGAAGAATATCTAACGTTGATAGTTTTGATAAGATTAGCTTTTTTTTTTTTAAACTGGAATGATATAATAGTTTTTACTTAATTTGATTTTAAAAGTTTCTAGATATTTAATTTCATTCTTAGTAAAAGTTATTTACAATTTATTAGTTTAAAATAGAATTATAGAAGATAATTTATTAAAGAACTACTAGAAGACAATTTATGAAAGGGTTTCTAACACTTTTACATATAAAAACAGGAAAGAATTACAAAAACAATGTGGTCAGTTCTTTTTCCAATTCTCATTTTATTTTTTTAAAGAAAAATATCACTTTTTAAAAAGTTGTTAGAAAAATACTATTTAAAATGGTGAATAATTACCTATTTTGAATAATGGTTACCAATTATCAGTTATATACCAGCTATAAATATCTTTAGTTATTAATTATCGGTTACTAGTTACTATTTTAGAAAATGGTATTTTTCTAAATATTATTTAGAAAATAACATTTTCATATATAATACTTAATTTATAGTTTAGGCTAGAGTTATTAGGAATTTCAATTTGGGCTTTCTAATTTCTTATTTAATCAAGATCAATAATTATTGGGCTAAAAAATTTAGAGCCCAATTATAAACACAAACAATAAATATTAATTACTTCAATTTGGATTCTTCTATTATTTATTGGCCAAGATAAATAATTATTAAACTAAATAATTTGGAGCCCAGTAATAAACACAATTAATTAAGTCCACATCATAATAATAATGGTGGTCATATATGCTATATTATATATCTAGTCTTAAACATACGCACATATACATATATATATAATATATTAACTATTCTATTATCATATATTTGAAAAAGAAAGCCAATAGTACCTATTAAATTAATCTATTAAGAGTTCAATATTAATATTATTTAATCAAATACTGAATACATTAAACAATAATCATCTGCATGAATTTAATTTATGTGATTAATTAATTTAAATATACATAGTAAAATTTAAGGATAAGTAACAAGTTTTATATTACAACAAGATCCTATCGTAACCCAACAACCACACATCTAAGGGATATGATTTGATATGAGAAGTCTGCTAGCCCACAAAAGTAGGTTTTAATTAAGTTTGTCCGTATAGAATTAAAAGAGTTTTAATGGAATCATTTGATGGTGCTCCATGATGTTTAGAAAAATATATGTTATGAATTAAAAGTGTGGTGCCCAAAATTCTGAGATGCGTGATAAATCAATAATAAATATGTTCATATGTTATATAATTGGGTATTAGATAATTGGCATATAGTTAGTATGTTATATACTTTTAGATTTGTATTATTATACTGATATTATTAAAGCGTCCCTATGCACTGCAAAAAACTATCTTCAGGTTTGGATGTTCTATAATTTAAAGTCTAAAGTTTAGACTCTACAAAATAATATCGTGAGATTAAGAATTTACGAAAATCGATACCTAGGACTAACTTTGTGAATAATTTTAGTTTCGAAAAAATAGTAATACCCTCTATCAAAACTGGATTAATCCTTACTATTCTTCTTTTATTTTGAGGGTATTATTGTTTTTTACTTGTTAAAGTTATTTAAAAAGTCAACACAAGGTATCAATTTTTAAGAATTCAATTATTTTATAAAGTTGAAACTTCTGGATTTAAATTACAAAATACCCAAACTTTAGAACATTTTTTTTGTAATTACCTAAAAACCTTACTATTTGTTTTTGTTTGTCATATTTACCGGGCTAAGCTGCCCGTCGATTTAACGAATCTGTGTTAATCTAGGAATAGGACACTCCAGGTCTCTAAATCTATATATCTACTATACTAATAGAAGCATAATAGAAGCATGAATAAGTTTGGGAAGTAGGTCTGTCCACCGCCCAACCTACTTCACCATCTTATTTCCTTTTTTCTTTGAGTTTTGTTTTTTTAACTTTTTACTTATTTATTATTTAGACTTGTGATGGTTCCTACACTCCTAATGCACATTTATCTTTTTCCCGTATGTAATATTTTGAACATATTTTGTTTGTAAATATTTGTTTCTCTTTTTTTATTGAGTATTTGGTATAATTAACTTAAGGCTTTAATGTTCAAGATGCTTATCCCATTGATGTGTCTCGATTTTTAGACTATAAGATTAAATACTTGAGTTTTTAATACTTTTATCTATAAAAACAGAAAAAAAAAAAATCACAAAAATACGAAGATCAATTTTTTTTTTTTCCAATTCTCGTACAATTTTTTTATTAGAAAAATATTGCTTTCTAAAAGTATTTTTAAAAATTATTATTTTTAAAATAATTACTACCGGCCAATTATAAATACAATTATAAATACGTCCCTGATTACTAGTCCTCGGTCGAATCATTATTGGTGAGTTTGAGTTTTTTTTTTTTTCCATTTATTTTGCGCTCGGAATTTGAATTTTGGATTTGTGAGATCTGAGTGAGATTGAGATTGAGACAGAGAATACGATGATGCTTGAGCGGGCGCTTAGGGTTAGGAGGAAGAAGGGGAAGTCGGAAAGAAGGAGGTCGTTGGAAAGGTGCACGTCGTCGAGATATATTCCCGACGATCTCCTCCACGAGATTATGATACGCCTCCCTAATCTCGCATCCGCAGTACGATGCAGCAGTGTCTGCAAGAGGTGGCGCTCCATAACCAGTCGCTCCGATTTCACGGCCACTTTCATGGACCACATCCACCGTTCAGAGCCAAAGCGATCCCTGAGGCTTCTCTTTGGTGGGATTGCGGATAAGGAATTTAGTATCAGAGTAGTTGACAATGGGATGATGATGCAAAGCTTGTCTCCTCCTCCTCCTCCCGTGGCTGCTGCTAGTGCTGTTGATTCATTCCCCTGCTTGTTCAAGAATAATTTGTCGATGACAGGGGATTCTTCATCTTCTTCGACGACTTTGTTAGGTATGTGCGAAGACTTGTTGCTGATTAAGAAATCAAAAACTTACTACGTCTGCAATCCCCTCACTGGACAATTATCCATGCTTCCTGACCCTCCTACACTGGGTGGCGGATTAGCTGGGTGTGGAGTGGCCGTAGAAGCCGCCACCAACAACAACAAACAACTCGTCGGCAGTGGAAGTAGTAGCAATACCAGGTTTAGAGTGATGCTAATGTTTTTTCCGCTTTATCGTAGTAGAAACCAAATGGCATCTGGTAGGACTCTCTTCTGTTCTGAAACCTGGCAATGGACCAAAGTAATAACCAATCCCGCAATTTATTCGTCAATTTACTATGAAGACCTTGTTGCAAGCAACGGACTTTTTTACTGGTTACATGTAGGGGCCAAGTTATTGATTTCCTACGATCCTTTCAAGGATTTTGGTGATGTCAAAGCATGGAAGTCGTTTCGATTGCCTCACATCTTTTTGCCCGATGACTTTGATTTGTTGCAATATTATACCTCACACTTACGACTCGGCTTGTTCCAGGGCCGGCCACGGCTTTCACAGTTGTTCTGGGATGATCCTCAGTATCTTTCTTTGAAAGTTTGGGACTTGATGGACAATAATAATATTGACGCTAATGCTGAGCCCTCCCCTCTAACTTTGGTGCACCAGACTCTAATCGACGCTGCTGCTGCTACTGCTGCTGCTGCTGCAGCAGCATCCGTAAGTCTGATGTCTGTGTCTGTGCCTGCTTTCCATCCCATCCACCACAATCAGATTTTTATGCGTTTCGACAGCTACCTTTACCAGTACGACTTGGACACGAAGAAGCAAGTGATGGTTGCTGAAATTGAAAATAATTCTGGCAGGTGGGACGACTTACGTGTCTTCCCTTTCGTGTATCCGGCGTCGCCTACAATAATTTAGAGTTAGTTTATGTCAGTTCATTATATTATTTCGGCACAATTTGTTTTGCTTGTCTTTGTGCACTCTGGAACAAATTTTCAATTGTATGTGTGCAATAATATTTTTATCCTCCTCTATGAACTCTCTTGGCTTGGCTGTTCTTCTATATATGCGCCTTGAATGACTCTCCCAACTCCCCTTTAATCAGTGCCAATGCCTTTGAAAGATTGGCTTGTGGTAAGCAAGAACATTGACTCCCCTTTCCTCTGTTCCCTTTTCTAAATTCCGTCTTTTATTTTCTTTATATTGAATACTGATGGATAGTTGCCGAATGAAACTTTTGAGAGAAATCAGGCTTGCTTTTCTTTGGATGCCTATATATGGTTTATGATTTTGTTTGATTGATAACATGGTCATCTAGCTACGTGACGCATACTTCAGTTCCAGAAAAACTAACAACTATGAATCTATGATCAATTGAAATATATATGTACTAGCCTACTAGGTGGTTGAAAAGCATGTATTGTTGCCACTGCAGATGATCTTTTTAAGAATGAGGAAAAGCATATATTACTTGGATCTGTATATGGGCACCGTAAGATCTCATTAATTTGTGGTTTTATAGAGCGTTTCATATGCAATAATCTGGTGATGGGGATTGGGATAGGGATGTGATGGAGTTGTAATTTGAATTTACTATATTGAAAAACTGGTATATATGCTGATCTATCTCCCTTCATTCCTGTTTTCTCTAACTTTTGAGTTTTGGTTCGACTTTCTAAACTTGCGTTTGATACATTTGTGTTGTGTTTATTCTGTTGCTCTGCGTTTTCATTACCAATATATTTCTGAACAATGCTACATGAGACTTTGGTTTATTTGTATGGTACATCTAAAAAAACAAATTACATAACTAAACCGTGGGCTCTATATAAAAGACAAAAAATAGAACACAGTCACTAAAGATGGTAATATACTGGAAAAAAAAGATTATAAGTATTTCAATTTAGTCCGACTTTTTTTTGCTTGTCAGACTAAGAAGATTTCCAAATGCTTTTGCAGAGAAAGGTGGACGTTCAATTGATGACAGGAACATGTTGTACAGAAACTCTGAGGGAAGGGAGAAACCATGGTTGAATTGGGATTTTAAACCTTGAAACGGGGTTTCAAGTGGTGAAGATGGTAACAGAATGGGATATCTTATATGTTGATG
>JXTC01000830.1:18367-35114 GCA_002914845.1 Trema orientale
GTTAGGCCTTTCGGTTCCAAATCTGAAATCCCTTTGGTTAGGAAATAATTCCTTTAGCGGACCGATTCCCAAATCTATCTCCAATGCCTCTCAACTTACTCATCTAGACCTTTATGGTAACCACTTCTCAGGATTTATTCCAAACGCACTAAGTATAAAAAATCTCCAGTGGCTCAACTTAGCAAGAAACAATTTGACTATCGAGAGTACTACTTCAAAGGTTACTAATATACTCTCCTCAACTACTTTTAAGGATCTGAGATTCTTAAGCTTATCTCATAATCCTTTGAATGTCACACTTCCTACTTCCATCGGCAATCTCTCTGCATCTCTTGAAATTTTGTATTTAAGCAATTGCAACTTGAGGGGCAGCATTCCTGATGAAATAGCCAACTTAAGTAGCTTGGTAACTCTAGATTTGTACCAAAATGGATTAAGTGGAACGATTCCAGCATCAATTGGAAGATTACAGAAGCTCCAAGGTTTAGATCTCGGCAACAACAAACTGCAAGGAACAATACCTGTGGAACTTTGTCAACTACAGAGGTTGGCTTACTTATATTTAAGCAGTAATATGCTAGTGGGATCAATTCCTATGTGCTTTGGTAATTTAACATCTTCTCTAAGACGGTTGTCATTAGCCTCCAATAATTTGACTTCCGCAATACCTTCTACAATTTGGGGCCTTAAAGATATTTTGGGAATCGACTTGTCATCTAATTCTCTAACTGGATCTCTCTCAGTTGATGTCGGAAAGTTGGAGGTTGTGACGTACTTTGATGTATCGAACAATCAGTTGTCAGGTGATATCTCAAGCAGTATCGGAGACCTCCAAGCTTTGGAGTATCTTTCCATGAAAAATAATAGTTTTGAAGGATCGATTCCTGATTCATTTGGAAAGTTAATAAGCGTTGAATCATTGGATTTATCGAACAACAATTTATCTGGGGAGATTCCAAAGTCTTTACAGAAACTTCTGTACCTCAAATTTCTGAATTTGTCTTTCAATAAGTTGTACGGTGAAATTCCAAGTGGAGGGGCTTTCGTAAAATTTTCGTCTCAGTCATTTATGGAAAACTATGGTCTTTGTGGTGCATCTAGACTGCAAGTTCCACCATGTAAAGATGCCTCAAGAAAAGCTCATGTGTCGGTTTGGAGATATGTTGTACCTTGTGTTTCAGTAATAGCCGTAGTGGTGGTCCTAGTCATGGTTGTACTACTCAGAAGAAGAAAGGTGAAACATGATTCAGAGATAGCCCTGTTTCCTGATCAAGAAATATGGAGTAAGGTTACGCAACTAGAGCTCTCTAGGGCGACAAATGGATTCAGAGAAGATAACTTACTTGGCATTGGGAGTTTCGGTTCGGTATATGAAGGAATACTTTCAAATGGGAAGCATGTCGCGGTAAAGGTTTTCAATTTGGAAATGGAAGAGGGGTTTAAGACCTTCGACAATGAATGTGAAGTGCTATGTAATATCCGTCATAGGAATCTTGTGAAAATCATAACTTGTTGCAGCAATCTTGATTTTAAAGCCTTGGTGCTTGAATATATACCTCGAGGGAGTCTTGAGAAGTTGTTATACTCTGATGATGAATTTTGCTTGAACATCTTGCAAAAGTTGAACATAATGATAGATGTTGCATCAGCACTGGAGTACCTTCATTTTGGCTATTCGACACCCATTGTGCATTGTGATTTGAAGCCTAGCAATGTTTTACTCGATGAGGATATGGTTGCACATGTTGCTGATTTTGGCATTGCAAAACTCTTAAGCGGAGAGGATTCTATGACCCAAACCATGACTCTAGCGACTATTGGGTATATGGCACCAGGTGATGTTTGATGTTTCCATCTATCTCTTTCAATTTTATATTTCAATGCAATCATATATAATCCGTCATTAATGAACAAAATTTGGTTTACATGGCAGAGTATGGATTGGATGGTATCGTGTCCAGAAGAGGGGATGTGTATAGCTATGGTATTATGTTGATGGAAGTTTTCACAGGAAGGAAGCCAACAGATGAAATGTTTGCCGGAGAAATGAATTTAAAGCAATGGGTTGAGAATTCATTTCCACATTCAATACCTCAGATAATAGATGCCAAGTTATTGAGGACAGATGACAGACACTATGCCATCAAGAAGGATTGTTTATCCACTGTTATGGAATTAGCTCTCGCTTGTTCTGCTACATCACCAGAAGAGAGGATCGACATGAATAATATCGTGACCACACTCAACAAAATCAAGAAGAAGTTTCTGACAAATGTTGGTCAGAACTAAGGGGTGATTAGCCCTGTTTTTGTAATTAATATCGTGTTCTTTAATGCCCTCTTGTTACGTTGTGTGTTTTCAAGTTTGAGACTTGTATGCTAAAGGTTGAACATCAGATCAGTTTGTTCAGTATCATAAAAAACCTCATCAAATGGGTTCCTAGTTGCGAGCCCCGGATAATTCCTTATGTAGTGTTAATTATGGCTCTCTGGAAGGAGGTCTACTTTATCCATACTTGATAAAGTCTTTAGCTTAGTGTCTTTTTTTCTTTTCTTTTCTTTTTCTTTTTTAATATTTAAAACGTAAATGTAAGATATCAAAACTAAACAATTTACTTAAATATTCCACCATTTTAATATTTAATTATGAAAAGGCAGGTAGAAAGAAACGAAGTTACCCCATCTTCTCCTACAAAAACGAAAGGTGAAGAAGGCATGGTGATATTTGCTCTCTGGAGACAAAGGCACCATATAGTCATCTTTAGAGATTCTGCATTTTCTAATTATCCATCTCTGGAAGAGATGACTTGGCTTGAACACATAACCCAGGCCTCTATTGAATTTCATTGGCTTTTCCATATTTCTTGTCATTTTTCGGCTGTAATCACCGTTGAACTTTCTAATTTGGTTTCTTGCGTTTTTTGGATTTCTCACTAAACTTTTGTCGTTTCTTTTGTGAAGTCAGTTTTGTCTTTCATTGTCGTTCAATTATTTGTTGTCTTTTAATTATTTGTTGTTTTTGTCGTTTTCAATTATTTATTCAGGTTTTTCCCAATTTTAATTTTCTTATTTTTGTTTTTTTTTCCTCATTAATGTTTAATGTTTTCTTCGTCTTAAAATTGGACTCTTTCACTCTGAAAAGTGATCCATATTCTCTGTAAGAGGCCACTTGGCTTAAAGATACAACCCATGCCTCTAACGAATTCCATTGGTTGTTCCATATTTCTTCTTAAGTTCACTCGTTTTAGTATTATCATTTTCTACGCTAGCTCACTCTATCCATGTGCTATACTGAGTTTTAAATAATGCTACCCTTACACATTGAGCACATATCGTCGTAAAGTCATATTTTCTAAATGCTCAATCTCTAACCAAATTGTACATGTAACTACATATAAAGTAGGTTTTTTTTTTTTTTTTGCTTGAGAAAAAGACTGCTTCATTAAAATCAAGGATCATGACTACAAAAAACCAGATGCCAACCCGAATCAAGATTTGGCAAGGAAGAGAAGCTACGTTAGTATGACCATTAGTATGATCAATACAGCTAAAATGATCTAATCCCTAACGACACGCATGATGGGCAGCACCATTAGTGATTCTGGGGATCCAAACAAATGAAGGAAAATGAAACTTGGGCATCAACAAACCAGCAGCATCAACATACACTTGTGCATCCCAAGACAAAATATTAGTTTGACCTTCAAAAGCCTTGATAACATTTTGACAGTTCCCCTCAAATATCACTCGTGGCCATTTCCTTGACACACCGAGTTCCACACCTTTAAGCATAGCATAGGCTTCACCACTTTCCACTGAGGCCGACGAACCTCTATACACCTGGGTAGATAAAATATTACCCCTGTAATTTCTAGCCACAACACCCATAGTTGCGATGGAGTTTAGCACAGATGCATCAACATTATTTTAATAACCCTTATATCAGGAGGTTGCCAATGAATAATAGAAGTGTTCCTCATCTCCATATCAACCTGGCTAGATAATCCACTAGAAACACAAAATTCCTCAACATTTTTATAACAACTTTGTAAAGCAGAAAGAGGATTAGGTTTAACCTTTTTGTGAATGACCTCATTTCGAATTCTCCAAACTGTATCCAAGATGACAGTACCCTGTAAGGTGAAGATAGAAGATTTATCTACTCTATACTTCCAATGAATGAGAGGTTTATCAAGTATTAATAACATCTTTGATATCCATACCTCTCCACCAGTCAGGCCTGATAGTGAAAGGACAATTAAACCATAATGCAGAAGCAAATTGACAGTTCAAAAAAATATGACAAGCATCTTCAATTACAACGTTGCATAAGGGGCAATAAGGATCAATATGAATCATAACTTTTCTCAACTTATCTCGCAAGGGAAGAGCATCAGCCGCTATTTTTCATAAAAACACTTTTAGCCTTTCATGCAATTTAGAATTCCACAAATTCTTCCAATAATTGGAAGTTATATCGCCAAATCTATTGGACTGATCTATTAAATAAGTTGATTTCACACTTACAAGCCCCTGTCCATATTATTTCATCAGATCTCATGGCCCCAAACCAATGAATTTTCATTACTTGTTCTACTGTAAAATCATCAAAAAGCTTTCTCAGAATTGAAATGTTCCAGGTGCTAGTAATTGGATTCCACAAATCAGCAACATGTAAGTGCACTTCACAAGCCTCATGGCATCTAGGCCTCGGTCGATAATAATTACATCTCATCTAAGGTATCCTAGAATCCCTCCCAAATGTCCATAGAGGAACCAGATCCAACTCTGTAGCAAAAGCCCTTAGCCACAATTTCTTTGCCATTTGAAAATGTCTTTCCATCCCCAGGATCCGGCATGAGAAAATTGGCTACGAATAAAATCTGAACATCTGAAATATTTTATCTTTCAGGACTTGTACCCAGAGCCTTCCCCTTTTTGTTTAGAGTTTCCAACCCAGTTTGGCAAGCAATGCCCGGTAAATTTCGTGAAACTTTCTAAAACCCAAACTAACAACAGCTTTAGGTTGGCAAACTGGGTCCCAAGCCTTTGGGCACCAGTTTTTATTGTCTGATATTTCACCCGGCCACCAGAATCTCCTAACAGCCTTGTTCATTTCTTCACATACAGTTTTTGGTATCATAAAGGAAGACATGTTGTATACTGGTATTGAACTAATAACAGATTTGATCAAAGTTCCTTGACCTGCAAAAGAAAGTAGCTTAGACTTCCACCCATTTAGCTTACCAACCACTTTCTGTTGAAAGATTCAAAAGTTGCTTTTATGTTTTTTCCAGTAAATAGTCTATTCCCCAAATAAATAGAATCTAAGCCCAACCTGTAAAGAGGCCAAATACGACTAATAGAAATTCGCACAGCTCTAGTGACGTTAGCAGACCAAAAAGTACTAGATTTAGCCTCATTAATTTTGAGCTCGAACCACTTACAACATGCATCAATGCAATTCTTGACAGCTGGCAGTTCTTTTCGAGTTGCACGATAGTAGCACATCAAAACATCCGCAAGAAATAAATGCGATATTGGGGGTGCTCCATGAGAAATTTTAATACCATGGGACTTCTCCAGAATTCTCTTTAGCAGCTAGTAGTCTTGATAACATTTCTGTACAAATAATAAACAAGTAAGGAGAGACAAGATCTCCTTGACGAAGCCCTCTTTGTACACCAAAGGAACCCCATGAACCGCCATTAAGCAAAATAGAAAAAGCGGTGGAGACACGTTGAAAAATCATATTGCAAATCATAGAATTAAACCCGAGATTTTTAAGAAGATTAATAGGAAAACTCCATTCAATACTATCATAGGCTTTAGCCATATCTACTTTAATTCCAATAAGTCCACCTTTGCCAAATTTCCCCTTCATGAAATGGCCTAATTCATGAGCCAAAATTGAATTTTCAGCAATCCATCGGCCTGTAACAAAAGCTGCCTGAGTTCTAGAAATGATTCTATCCAGAAAAGGTCTGATTCCATTTGCAAACAATTTTGACAGAATTTTGTAAGTTGTACTGCAGTGACTAATAGGTCTTAAGGAAGAAAAAGAGTTCGATTTTCCTTCTTTCAGGATGAAGACAATATAAGTAAAGTAAATTTCTTTTAGCAGCACCCCAGTCTCAAAAAAAATTTGTATAAATTCCACAACCTGATCTCCTACAATAGACCAATATTCCTGATAAAATAAAGCAGGAAACCCATCAGGTCCTGGGGCTTTTTGGGGGCTATACTCCTAACTACATAAATTTCCTGACGATCAGGGATTTGGCACAGTTTATCATTGTCATAATCCCAAATCACTCTCTGTATAAGGCCATCTAACCCTGGAGTATTAGGATTAGTAGATGAAAACTATGATTTAAGTTTAGAAACAAGATAGTTACCTATCTCTTCTTTGCCTGAAAGGCACACTCCATCGTCATCACGGATAACATCAATATTATTACTTCTTCTTCGAAGGATAGTGGAAGCATGACAAAATTTGGAGTTGCGATCACCTTCTTTCAGCTACATTTCTCTCGATTTTTCACCCCAAGTGATCTCCATTCTGATTCGTTGTTCCTCAAGATTTGTTGTAATGACTCAATCAACAAATTCTTTGTCTATAGATTGCCTGATTGAACTTCTTCAAGTTTAGACTCCAGCTCTCTCATTCGCTCATTAAAATTGCCAAAATGTGCCTTGTTCCACTTTTTCAAAGCATTCTTTGTTGATTTGATCTTACAGACTAGCTTATCCGCCGATGTACCATTGTTTTTCACTTGCCAAGCGTCAAGAATCACTCTTCTGCAAGATGGATCACGAGTCCACATGGCCATAAAACGGAATGGTCTTGGAAAGGAGCATGATTCCATGTAGAGCTTTAGTAAAATAAGAATATGATCTGAGGCAAAAGGACTAATTCGTACATGTTGCACACCTGCCTTTTCGTAAGAAAATCTCTACCCAGTACTGCATATGGCTCGGTCAATCCTCTCCCTTATATGATACTTGCATTCTTATCTATTGCTCCAAGTATAACAGTTACCAGAAAAGCCCAGATCTACAGCTCCAAAATCAAACATGAACACCATGTTAGCATCATAGAATTTTACAGTATGGCGCTACGGCCCTACCGACTGTGCAGAGTCTATGAACCCGTGCTGGGGTTTTTCATCTAATTATCTCCCCATTTTGGTAGATGTAAGCGAGTCAGTTGCCCCTCCAAATTGACAGGTATAGGAAATTCAGTTGCCCCTCTAGGTTGACAGGCATATACATGGCGTTCGCTCCTCTAGGTTTGGTAGGCGATACATGGGTGTCCCCTTTGGGTATGGGTTAGGTGTCAAGCAGACTGCATTGTAATCCCCTACGAATCCCTGGACTTGCAACCTTAGTAGAATTATTAGTAGACTTATTGTCGAATTTTAATAAGCTTATTTTCATAATGTTTGAAATTATGTATGTAGTATGATTAACGTTTAATTTTATTATGTGAGATAACCATAATTATTCCTTATTTTAAGTTAAAAATTTTAAGTTAGTTTTGCTTAATAATAAATTAATTTTACAGAGAAAATATTATGTACATCAAGATGATATAAGTCAGCTAAATTAAAATGTGACATGTTTATGTCACATTAGAAATTATAACATATCACATTAGAAACTGTTACATCTTATAACCCAAGGTTAATGGTTGTACCAAAAAATAGTACCATGACGCAATTTGAATGGATAGGATTTAAGTATACAATGAATTAATTAGAAAAATCAATCCAATGGTGGAAAATAAGTTGAAGAGAAAGATGAATACTAGTGAGGTTTTATCTTAGGGAGGTAATAACTTTAAATTAGTGGAATAAAAAAGGAATAGAATAGAGTTAGTGGATAATTCTGAAATAGAAAAATATAGACAAAACTAATTGATAATTTTTGTCTCTAAACTAATTTAAAAGGTAGGAAAAGAAAAATAATAACGGAGATATTCTTTGAAAATTAGTGGCCATAATTCAAAGAGAAAGACATAGACAAAATTAATTAGTAACTTTTGTCCCCAATATAATACAAAAGGTTAGAAAAGGAATAATATAGTAGAGATTTTCTTTGGAAGTTAGTGGTAATAGATTCCAAATAATTGAAAAAGAGGAAAGATTGGAGACAAAAGTAGTGGATGAGTGAAAAATAAAGTAAAAGATAAGATAGTATAGTATAAAAAGAAGATGTATAGACAAAACTAGTAATAATGGTTCTTGGATTATTAGATAGAATGTGAAAGTGGTGTATTATTGGATATCTCCTATAGATGGTGTAACACCCCCTAGTTTTGCTATATTGTTATATATAGTTAAACTATGAAGTATTATTCTTTCTTGAACCATATTTTTTAATTTTATAAAAAAGTGGGCAAATTTGAACTTTCCAAAACCTTTAAGCAAAAGCAACTACGTGGCATTTCTTGTTGAAAGTGTCTTTATAAAATGTACGATCAAAAGAAGTTTTCATCAGTCTATTTTGCTATCAGCAGTAGTAATTACATCACACCCAAAATATTAAAATATAAAAACATCGCTCACAAGTCAAGCTCGTCTACATCTGTATGATCATAGAGACAAGAAAACATGCTAGCCAACAAGCAACTCTATACATTATATATCTCCTCACTTGCATCACAGGAGCTAAATGAGCTAATGCTCATTAAGTAAAGATCATGCATGCTCGTGAACGTATTTCATGCAAAAGCTTTATTCAAATTCCCATTGTACTTTTTTCTTTCATAACTTTTCATTTTGATGCACTTTTCTTAGAAAATGTTTCTTTATAGAGTCCTTGAGTACACTACAAAGTCGCAGCAGTCGGTAGGCGGTGCCCACTTATGCGAGAAGGAAATACATGGCTAATGCAAACCATACCTATCTAACAAAGACCGACTAGGTAATGCACCTCACATAACTTATAGTACAATGTTCAGTCCCGGCAGTCGGTAAGCCGTGCCCACCTATGCAGGAAGGATGTTTGTGCAAACCATACCTATCTAATACAGACAGACAAAACAATGTACTTAAAACATATCTCATAAAATCAGTACAATGGTATACTTTAAATCCAATGCGTGAAAAACTTCACTTCTTAAAAATCATGCTTAAATGAACATGTTATACTTATGTCTTTCATGAACTTATAACAACAATAAGAATAACATAAAATTAATATAATACACACAATCATGTAGGAAAATATTTGTATCTACTACTATTCTTGTAATGTAGTTAAAATAAATCTTTACTTATCTTGTGTCTGATAAAAAATATAGTGAAAATGGTCAGTATCCTCTATGGCAAGGTGTGCAGAAAACCTGATATCAATTTTATTACTAGAATGATCACTAAAATGTAAAATGCTTAAAAAAAACGACCACAAGACTGAAATCACAACTTTTATAAAATTAGAAAACTTAATCACAATATGACCCGAAGGTATAGAAGTGACATGAGATATGTAATAACCAATGACTAGCATTGAAAACTGATTAAAATCATTAAAACACGAATGCTAGTTTCTTAGTACAAAATGATCCAAAATAGCATATCCTTTCGTAAAACCCAGTCTATTTACTTCTTAACGGTGCCATTTAGTTTTATAAATATTTGGACAGTACTTCCCCTATTTTTAGGACATTTCCACATCTTTTAAATCATGATTTAAGACCTGCAATAAAAATTGGCAAGCCAATTCCTATATATACACATCAAAGAGGATTATTTAGAGCAACCTAAGTGCACTTGAATTCCTTTTGATTTAGACAAAGCTACCCACTTTTACACTTTTATATCATCATAACTAGCCATAAAATGAGTATAATTAATAATAGGATCAGTAAAATATACACTCCAAGTTTAGATAATCGGATTATAAATATAGCAAACTCAATCTCCCACACATGAAAATACTTAAATTCATAAATAGCAAACTTTAGGGCTTTAAGTATAACTTTAATCTTCTACTTAAATTCTATATTTCCAGTAATATATAAGGTTTCCTAAGACCTTTATTCATCAAATAAAAGCTTAGGTTTAAGAGCTTTAGTAAGAGAAACCACTTACAAACTCAAAATCCTATATAAACCTCACCTTGACTAGTTTAAGCTTTTGCTGAATCTCATACTTTCTACCTCTACCAAATTAATTCCCAAGCTTTCGAAATTGATTTTAGAACTAAAAAAGACCTAGAGAAACCATTATTTAAGTAGTATCAAGTGGAGAATTGAAATAAGAAAATAAAACCTAGGAAGAAGAACTAAAAGAATTACCTTGACTAGTTTTGACCTAGCTTATTTTCTTGAGCTCTAATTTGAGTTCTACCACTTGGAAATTCTTGGATATGGCTAAGGAGAGTTGAGAGAAGTGTAAAAAGGTATTAGAGAGGTTTAGGTTGTGGCTGGAGAGAAAGAGAAAGAAAATGACCAGATTTGGTCCAAAATCAACACTTAATGGCTAAGAAAAGGCATAACTTAAATTCTGAAAGGTATTTTCGGTATTTCACACTCTAACTTTCCATGTGTTAAGCTTTGAATCATTCTTGGTTTACTCACCACATTCATGGCCATTCCTATCCACTCAAGTGTAGACCAAAATGGTGAGATCTAGCTTAGAAGATGAAATCTAGTCATACTTTGACTTATGATCCCATATGGCCAATCTTATTGTAATCTGGTGGAACCTAGCCCCATAGCTAATCATTAAATATAAAAATAAGTTATTTAGACTCCAATTAATAATGCAAACATAGTATCAATGCCTAATTAATAGAATGCACAAAAATAACATTACGCAATTAAGCTGAATCTATGCTAGCTTAGTGCAATAAAATGAAATTTAGTATAGTGAATGCCACCTTGTGCTTACCTGAGGCTGACAAATAAAATGCTATAAATGAGTCCTATACATTGAATTAAAGCTATATGATGTGTTAAACGCACAGTGAATTTGACTCCGAAAAGCGTGAAAAATGCATTTTACCAAAATACTACTATTTGAGCAAGTTATCAATAAACTTAATTTTAATGCATGTGCACATTATATTGTATTCATGAATATATATTCTTTGTTCTTTTTACACACACCAAGCTATCTTTCTGAGGATACTGACCTTTTACACTGCATGGAAGTACTTTGATAAATATTAGTACAATAATACATGTCAAAAGTATTTAACAATAAGGAATCAGTAATTTACTATAAAGTTAATACTAGTTACTTGATATGTCTATGCAATATAAACATGTTTATTATTAGCTTATTATGCTTATGAGAATCTTGGGCATCACAGTCCTTCCCTCCTTATTAAATTTTGTCCTCGAAATTCGCTTACCCAAATGAGTAAGGATACTTAGTTTTCATCTCTTCTTCTCTTTCCTATGTGGCCTCTTCTACTTTATGGTTCCTCTATAATACTTTGACCAAAGGAATCTTCTTATTTCTAAGCTCCTTTTTTTTTTTCTATCCAAAATCTCCACTGGTTGTTCTTCATAGCTAACATCTTGGCTCAAGTCTAATGGCTCAAAACTCAAAACTTGTGAAGGGTTTGGAATATATCTTCTTAATATAGAGACGTGAAAAATATTGTGTACATTCGACAGTGAGGGTGGCAAAGCAAGTCTATATGTAACATCTCCAACTTTGTCAAGTATCTTAAATGGGCCTATATATCTGGGACTATGCTTCCTTTTCTTCCCAAACCTTATGATTCTTTTTATGGGAGCAACCTTGAAAAATACTTTGTCCCCAACATTAACCGTGACCTTTCTCTTTCTAGAATTAGCATAACACTTCTGTCTATTCGGAACAGCTAATAATCTTTTTCGAATCTTTTCTATTGCTTCAAATGTTTCTCTTACCAATTTTCGACCAAGAAATTTCTTTTCTCCCATCTCATCTCAGTGAATTGCAGATCTTCATTTTCTTCCATATGATACTTTATACAGAGGCATTTCAATGGAAGCTTGATTACTATTATTGTAGGCAAATTCTATCAATGGTAAGTACTTGCTCCAAGACCTATGAAAATCTAACACACAAGCTCTAAGTATATCCTCAAGTGTCTGTATAGTTCTCTCTGATTATCCATCTGTTTGAGGATGAAAAGCTGTACTGAATGCTAGTTTTGTACTTATAACCTCCTGAACTATTTTTTAGAATTTTGAAGTAAATCTAGAATCTCGGTCAGAAATGATAACCTTTGGAACACCATGTAGTCTAATGATTTCTTGAACGTACAACTGAGCCAACTGATCCATGCTATAAGTTATTTTAATCAGCAAGAAATAGGTGGACTTAGTATATCTATCCACAATCACCCAACTAGCATTGTGGTCTTTACTTGTCTTAGGTAGTCTAATAACCAAATCTATAGCAATCTCTTCCCATTTCCATTGTGGCACATGTATAGGCTTCAATGTACTAGCAGGTATTTGATGTTCAGCTTTAACTTGCTGGCATGTGAGGTATTGCTCTACAAACTCAATCACATCCTTCTTCATACCTGGCCAACAATAATGCATTTTCAAATCTCTATACATTAATGTAGTATCGGGATGCACAGAGTAGGGAGTAGTGTGAACTTCTGTCAATATCTCCTTTCTAATTGTTTCATCTGGCACACATAGTTTATTTATGTATCTGATTGCACCGCCACTAAAAATCTGGAAGGTCACCTCCTTTCCAGACTCTATTTTAGTCTTTAAACTTGTCAGATAGGGATCCGTATTCTGGCCTTACTTGATTCTCTCTAAAATTATAGGTCGCAAAGTAAGAGCTGCTAATTTCTCCATTAAACCTGTAGGCACAATCTGTACTTCCAATCGATGCAAATCCATCAAAAGATCTTTCTGATCAGTATACTTAAGTGACATAGCAGCTAATGACTTTCTACTTAGAGCATCTGCAACCATATTAACTTTTCCTGGATGATAGTTAATCTTACAGTCATAATCTTTCACCAGTTCAAGCCATCTTCTCTGTCTCATATTCTGTTCCTTCTAAGTAAAAAAATACTTGAGACTTTTATTGTCTATGTAGGTTTGACATCTTTCTCCATAAAGGTAATGTCTTCAAATCTTCAATACAAAAATTACTGCTGCTAACTCCAAATCATGAGTAGGATATTTCTTTTCATATTCTTTCAGTTGCCGAGAAGCATAGGTAATAATCTTACCATTTTGTATCAGAATACAGCCTAGACAATTCTTTGAAGCATCACTATAAATAACAAATCCTCCTGTTCCAGTGATTATAGAAAGTATAGGAGCTGTAACCAAACGATACTTTAACTCTTGAAAACTCTTTTCACAAACATCATCCTAATGAAATTTCACGTTCTTTCTAGTCAACTGAGTTAATGGAGAAGCCAACTTAGAAAATTCTTCTAGGCTCATGGACCACCACTTAAATACCCATGATCTTCCCAGAGCATACCCGATGTGAGACTTGGGGCGTTACAATCTCCCCCATTAAGGGTCTAGTGTCCTCGCTAGGGGGTCCACATTCACCACGATTCCGGCCCATGGCAGCCTTCCAAGGCCACATAGGTATGGACTGAGTTGGCTCTGATACCAAATGTAACACCACTGGGCTTCACCCAAAAGTGGTAGCTTGAAGGTACTTTTGTGCTCATAGACCATCACTTAAATACCCATGATCTTCCCAGAAGATACCCAATATAAGACTTGGGGCGTTACACAACAACTCTATGCATCATATATCTCCTTGCCTGCATCACAGGAACTAAATGAGCTAATACTCAATAAGTGAAGATCATGCATGCTTGTGAACATATTTCATGCAAAAAACTTATCAAATTCAAATTGTACTTTTCTTTCATAACTTTTCGTTTTGATGCGCTTTTCTTAGAAAACGTTTCTTTATAGGGCCCTTGAGTACACTACAAAGTCGCGGCAGTCAGTAGGCCATGCCCACCTATGCGGAAAGGAAACATATGGCCAATGCAAACCATACTTACCTAATGCAGACCGACTAGGTAATACACCTCACATAATTTACAGTACAATGTTCAGTCCCGGCAGTCGGTAAGCTGTGCCTACTTATATGGGAAAGATGCATGTGCAAACTATACCTAACTAACACGGACAGACTAAATAATGTACCTAAATCATATCTCGTAAAATTAGTACAATAGTACTACTTTAAATCCAATGCGTGGAAAACTTCACTTCTTGAAAATCATGCGTAAATGATAATGTCACGAACTTACAACAACTATAGGAATAACATATAATTAATATAATACACATAATCATATAGAAAAATATCTGTATCTACTAATGTTTTTGTGATGCAGTTAAAATAAATCTTTACTTACCTTGTGTTTGACAGAAAAAATAGTGAAAAGGATCAGTATCCTCTATGGCAAGATGTGCAGAAGACCTGATATCAATTTCATTACTCGAATGATCACTACAATGTAAAATACTTAAAAAAAACAACCACAATACTGAAATCACAATTTTCATAAAATCAAGAAACTTAATCACAATATGACCAGAAGGTGTAGAAGTGACATGAGATATGTGATAGCCAATGACTAACATTGAAAACTGATTAAAATTATCAAAATAGGAATGCTAGTTCCTTAGTACAAAAATGATCTTAAATGGCACATACTTTCGTAAAATCTAGTCCATTTGCTTCTAAATGGTGCCATTTAGTTTTATAAATATTTAGAAAGTACTTCCCCTATTTTTAGAACATTCCCACATCTTTTAAATCATGATTTAAGACTTGCAATAAAAATTGGTAAGCCAATTCCTACATATACACATCAAAGAGGATCATTTAGAACAACCTAAGTGCACTTGAATTCCTTTCGATTTAGACAAAGTTTAAACCAACTTTTACACTTGTATATCATTACAACTAGCCACAAAATGAGTGTAATCGATAATAAGATCAATAAAATATACACTCCAAGTTTAGAAAATCGAATTACAAATATAGCAAACTCAATCTACCACACATGAAAATACTTAAATCCATAAATAGCAAACTTTGGGGCTTTAAGTCTAACTTTAATACCCTACTTAAATTCTATATTTTCAACAATATATAAGGTTTCTTAAGACCTTTATTCATCAAATAAAAGCTTAGGTTTAAGAGCTGTAGTAAGAGAAACCAATTACAGACTCAAAATCCTATATAAATCTCATATTGGCTAGTTTAAGCTTTTGCTGAATCTCTTTTTTTTTACCTCTATCAAATTGATTCCTAAGGCTTTAAAATTAATTTAGGATTCAAGAGGATGTAAAGGAACCATTATTTAAGTGGTATCAAGTAGAGAATTGAAATAAGAAAACAAAACCTGGGAAGAAGAACTAGTAGAATTACCTTGACTAGTTTTAACCTATCTTGCTTTCTTGAGCTTCAATTTGACTTCTACCACTTGGAAAATCTTGGATATGGCTAAGGAGAGTTGAAAAAAATGTAGAAAGGTATTGGAGAGGAAGAGAAAGAAAATGACCAGATTTGGTCCAGAATCAACACTTAATGGCTAAGAAAAGGCATAACTTAAGTTCTGAGGAGTATTTTCGGTATTTCACACTCTAACTTTCCATGTGTCCAGCTTTGAATCATGCTTGGCTTACTCACCACATTTATGGCCAATCTTATACACTCAAGTGCCGACCTAAATGGTGAAACCTAGCTTAGAAGGTGAAATCTAGTCATACTTTGTCTTATGATCCCATATGGCCAATCTTATTGTAATCTGGTGGAACCTAGCCCCATAGACAATCATTAAATATAAAAATAAGTCAGTTCGACTCTAATTAATAATGCAAACATAGTATCAATACCTAATTAATAGAATGCACAAAAATAACATTATGTGATTAAGCTGAATCTAAGCTAGTTTAGTGTAATAAAATGTAATTTAGTATTGTGAATGTCACCTCGTACTTACATTGGGCCGACAATAAAAATGCTAAAAATGAATCCTAGACATTGAATTAAAACTATTGGCCATGTTAATTCCACAATAAATTCGACTCTAAAAAGCGTGAAAATGTATTTTACTGAAAAACTACTATTTGACCAAGTTATCAACAAACTTGATCTTAATGCATGTGTACATTGTATTATATTCATGAATATATATTCTTTGTTCCTTTCACACACAACAAGCTCTCCTTCTGAGGGTTCTGAGCTTTTACACTACATGGGAGCACTTTGACAAACATTAGTACAATAATACATATTGAAAGCATTTAACAATAAGGAATGAGTAATTTACTATAAAGTTGATACTAGTTACTTGATATGTCTATTACGCATTATAAATATGTTTACTATTGGCTTTTTATACATGTGAGAATCTTGGGCATCATAGATGGCCTATAAATAGACCATACATTTGGCAATTGAAAATCAATACACAATTGAAAATCCATACTTAACCTTCCAATTACTTAGCCAAAACTATCTTTATTTTTCCTATCACTCTTTCTCTAAAAGAAAAGGGAAAAAAAAAACCCTCTTTCTACCTTACTTTCTTCCAAATTCACAAGGGCTATAATATATTAACCATCTTCCTTGTCTTTCCTAAAAAGATTTTAGAAATTAAGAATTGTAATCAAGAGAAGAGAGCACCTAGTTTTGTGATGGAGACGTAAGGAAGAAGAAGGAAAGATCTTAGAAGATAGGTTGCACTAACACATTTAAGTTTATTAAGATTTTTAGCTCTAA
>JXTC01000830.1:54572-71608 GCA_002914845.1 Trema orientale
ATGGACAGGATGAATGCGGCCTGCTCAGACCAGCTTGCGGAGGACTGCCGCAGGAGGTCAGATCGGGACTTGGCTGCCCTGTGCTCGGAGCATTCCGCTCGGGTAACTTTATTCCCTCCGCTTCCTTCTTCGATACATATATTGTTATCTTTATTTATTTACTTATTTTGATAATTGCTCTCTAACCTCTATCAGCAAACTTTCATAAATGAACTCATGTATGAATGCATGAGGGATTTGTTCGCTACTGCCGAGCGGTATCGCTCTGAGTGAAATGTGGCCAGGGAAGAGCGGGAGCAACAGCTGAAGAAAGCTGCTGATGCTGAGAGCCAACTTGGCGAGGAGAAGATGGCTAAGTTTGAGCTCGAGCAACAAATTGCTGGCCTGAAGTCTCAGCTGGAGGTGGCTCAGACTACGGTCTCCGAGGAGGTGAGGAAGGCTGTGATCGATGACTGGATCGCCACTCGGTTTCACCATTCTGACCCCTGGTGGGACGCCTACGAGTTGGGCTTTGACAATTTAAAGATAGCAGTGGTTGTTCAGTATAAGGATCTAGATTTCTCGTTCCTAGAGGAGTCTATCCCTGCCTCGGCTCCAGACGTTCAGGAGTCGACTGGGCCTGAGCCACCACCCATCTTCGAACCCACAGACGTCCCGACCACGCCCCTGCCTGACCAGATTGCTCCAGCTCCCCCATCACAGGCTTACCCCTGCACGGGTTATCTTTGTAATAGTTTTTCTTCTTCTTTTTTTTTTTTTTTTTTTGGGTTCGGACGGCCGGGCCTTTTTTTTTTCTAATTTGTAAGGACAATTAAACCTTTCGGGGTCCCCTTCCCTTATATATATATATGCTTTCTTCCTGCAATTGATGGCTTTTGTTTTTATTCTTTTATTTGTAGTTAATATCATTCTCACTTGTGCATGCTTATAGATTGCCGATCATTAATCTCATTAACCATGCGACCTTGATTAGGTTATTATAGATGGCATTCGGTTAGGTTGAGTTGCGATGTTAGGTATATTATGTAACTATGAGGGTTTTTCGATTTTCGGTTCCTAGTGCTCGAAAGCACGTGGACTGTATTTTTGGTCCTTAGTGCTCAGAAGCACTTTGAGGAACTTATCCATGCACTCGGAAGTACATGGACCGTATTTTTGGTCCCTAGTGCTCGGAAGCACTTTGAGGGACTTGTCCATGCTCGGTAGTACATGGCACGAATTTTTGGTTCCTAGTACTCGGAAGCACTTTGAGGGACGTTTGTGCTCGGAAGCACATGAAGTCCCTAGAAGCACTTCAAGGGATGTTTGTGCTCGGAAGCACATGAAATCCCTAGTGCTCGGAAGCACTTCGAGGGATGTTCGTGCTCGGAAGCATGGATCTTTGTGGAAATTTTCCCCTCTTGTTTTTCCATTGATTAGTTAAGCAAAAAATAATTTCAAGAAAAGGTAAACTTCATTATATGCTTTGTACATCTATTGATAATACTTTCTTAAATGCTCTGCATTCTATGGGTGAGGTAAATTGTTACCCCCCATATCTTGCAGGTGGTAAGTTTCGGGCCGCACGATTCCTGTTACCAAGTAGGGTCCTTCCCACTTTGGTCCGAGTGATCCAGCCCCATACTCAGCAGTATTTAAGAATACCTGCCTAAGCACAAGTTCTCCAACTCTGAACGTTCACGCTCGGACTTTTGAGTTGCAATACCGAGCTACAGCTTGTTTGTTAGTGGCAATCCGTAGAAGCGCTTGCTCCCCTTTTTCCTCTACTAGGTCAAGGTTTATTCTCAGACCTTCTTCGTTGTCCACCTCGCTTTGTCCAGGATCTTGACTCTTATACGCCTCCACTCTGTAGCTGGGCATACCAACCTCGGCAGGGATTACAGCATCTGTGCCGTATGCCAAAGAAAACGGGGTTTCTCCAGTTGCTTCTTTTTCTGTCGTCCGATGAGTCCATAGAATTCCGGGCAGCTCGTCGGCCCACGATCCCTTTAACTTTTCCAGCCTCTTTTTTAAGTTTTCCTTGATCGTCTTATTCACTGCCTCTACCTCCCGTTTGACTGTGGGTGGTTGGGAGAAGAAAATAATTTGTGGATTCTCCAATTCTGGCAAAACGGCCTGAGCCTCTGATTGTCGAACTGTTTGCCATTGTTAGTTACTATCGAGTGGAAAAGTCCGAACCAGTATATGATGTTTTTGAAGATAAAATTTGTGCAATTTGCCTCAGTGATCTTTGCCAATGGTTCCGCTTCAACCCACTTTGTGAAATAGTCGATGGCAACGATCGCGAATTTTGCTTGTGCCCGGGCTATAGGTAAGGGTCCGATCAAGTCTATCCCCCATTTCGCGAAGGGCCAGGGGCTAATGATCGGCGACAGGGGTTCGGGGTGTTCCTTTGTATGGTGGGCAAATCGCTGACATTTATCGCATCTTCCCACCATCTCCTTCGAATCCCTTGTCATGGTCTGCCAATAGAATCCCTGCCTCAAGGCCTTGTGCGCAAGCGACCTTGGTCCTGAATGATTCCCACATCCTCCTTCATGTATTTCCTTCAACACATATTCGGCTTCGTCTGGTTGGAGACATCTCAAATACGGAGCAGTTTATCCCCTTCTGTAAAGTTTGTTTCCAATAACGACATATCAGTTGGACTGGTATTTGAGCTTCCGAGCTTCATTCTTGTCATCCGGCAATTTACCAGTTTCCAAGTAATCTTTGATCGGATCGATCCATGAAGGGTGAAGGTTTACGCACAGGGTTTGTTCTCGTTCCTGGGTGCTGGGTTTGGACAAAGTCTCGATTGGTATCTGCCCAAAGGAGTCGTCAAGGAGCCCAGATTCGAGTCGTGCTAGGCCGTCTGCCTCCCTGACAAGAACTCCGCTCACGGCGTTCTCTGACACCGCTAAGTACAGAACTAGACTCTCCCCAGGCACAGCTTTGCCTAGAGTCGGGATCGCTCCTAAATAAGCCTTGACCTACTGGAAAGCTTTTTCGCACTCCTTCGTCCATACTAGATCTTTTCCTATTTTTAATGCCAGAAAGAATGGTCGGCACTTATCCGTTGATCGGGCTATGAACCTGCTCAGAGCTGCGACCATGCCGGCTAAGCTTTGGACTTCCTTAGTGGTTCTCGGAGAATGAAGGTTGAGTATGGCTTGGATCTTTACCGGGTTTGCTTCAATACCTCTATGATTTACAATGAATCCGAGGAACTTCCCAGACTTGACCCCGAACGCACACTTGGCAGGGTTTAACCCCATTTTGTACTCCCTGAGGACACCGAACATCTCCTTCAGGTCATCCACGTGATCGGCATTCTTTAGGCTCTTAACCAACATGTCGTCGACATATACTTCCATGGTTCTTCCGATCTGCTCTTGAAACATTTTGTTGACCAGCCTCTGGTATGTAGCTTTAGCGTTCTTTAAGCCGAACGGCATCATCAGATAATAGTATAGTCCTTGGTCGATTGTGAACGAAGTCTTTTCTTCGTTTCCCGAGTACATGCGAATCTGATTATAGCCCGAATAGGCGTCCATGAAGCTCAGGAGCTCATGCTCGGCTGTCGCATCCACTAGCTGGTCAATTCTTGGAAGTGGGAAAGAGTCTTTCGGGCAAGCCTTGTTAAGGTCCGTGAAGTCTATACAAACTCTCCACTTCCTATTTGCCTTTTTTACTAGGACTATGTTGGCTAACCATTGCAGGTAGTTGACCTCCCTTATAAATCCGGCTTTCAGTAGCTTTCCGACCTTTTCATTGATTGCTCGATATCTCTCTGGGTTAAACTTCCTTCTCTTTTGAATAACCGGCTTTGAGTGCTCGTTCACTTTCAGTCTATGAACTATTACCTCAGAGTCGATGCCAGGCATGTCCTCATGCGACCATGCAAATACATCCCTGTATTCCTTTAGGAAGTCAACGAGCTTTCCCCGGAGTTCCTCTGGCAATCTAGAGCCAATTCTGACCAATCGTTCTGGGGATTGGTCGTCTATTTGGATAGATTCCAAGTCCTCGACGAGTTTGGCTCTCCGTTCCTCCTGTTCCTCTCGGGGGTCGAGGTCGCCGATTGCCCGTGCATCTTCGGGAATAACCATCACCTCGTCGACCTGGTGGATCATGGCTACCATCCTTGCTTTTAGGTCAGCTTTGGTTGCCACAGCGTAACATTTTCGTGCCGAGGTCTGGTCCCCTTTAATTGTTCCGACTCCTTCTTCGATCGGAAACTTCATTATTAGGTGATAGGTTGAAATCACTGCTCCTAACTTGTTCAGCGTCGGTCGCCCGATGATAGCATTGTATACTGACCTCTGGTCCACAATGAGGAAGTCCACCATTTGGATGGTGGCGGTGGGCTCTTCTCCAAAAGTCACGAGCAGTCCGATCACCCCTTCTGGGTGGACAAATTCTCCCGCAAACCCATACAGTGGGGTTTTGGAGGGCCTCAGCAACGCTCCTCCTATATTCATCTTTCTATACGCGGATGCAAACAGGATGTCTGCCGAGCTGCCAGTGTCGACCAGCACCCGAAAGACTCTACCATTCGCAATTCTCAGCACCACTACAAGGGCATCATTGTGAGGGTGAATTAGCCTCCTGGCTTCCTCTTCAATGAACATGATTGGCGCCGACTCTCATTTAGATAACTTGGCGATGTGCTCCACCATGTTGATTTGGTGCCCAGACGCGATCTCCCGAGCCACCCTTACTTGACCTCGTCGAGCATTCGTTGAGTCTCCGGCCATTGGCCCCCCAGAGATAGTCCGAATTTCGTGGGGTACATTATTATTGTTGCTGAGACCTGGCTGCCTGCCCGTACCCATGTTTCCTAGGGGAGCAAAGGCGTATGCTTGTTTATCCTGCTCGGTAGCTCTGTTCATGTATTCTCTCAAGTATCCTTGCTGGATAAGCCCTTCTATTTGATCCTTCAAATGCCGACATTCTGACGTCTCGTGTCCCAGCTCCTTGTGGAACCTGCAATACTTGTTCATATTCCTCTTTTCTGGTGGTGCCCTCATGGGGAGTGGGGCCTTCAGCATGTTCTTTCCCTCTATCTGTATCATAATCTGCTCCCTTGGCGTGTTCAGGGGCGTGTAGTTCTGCTTGGGTGTCGCCATTTTGTTCTGATTCGGGAGAGGTGGCCGCAAGTTGTTCATACTGGGGTGCTGCAGAGAGTTACTGGGGGTGTACTATCTTGCTTATTCTTTTTAGGCTGAGGCCCGTTGCCTCCGCTTTCTGCTTCACCTTTTTCCCTAACTCCCTTCCTGCACCGACCATAGGAGTGATGGTACCTTCTTTCACCCTGCTCAGAAAATACTCCTCAGCATTTGCTATTTCCTAAGCTTTCTCTTTAAATCCGGCGTAAGTGGTTGGTCTTTTCTTGCTCATGAACCATACCAGTTTCTCATGCCGCGTCCCCTCTTGTGCTGCATTCAAAATTGTTTCCTGGGTGACACCCGGGCACTCAAGTACTGTCGCATCAAACCGGGTGAGGTAAGACCTTAGGGATTCGCCTTCCCCCTGCTTTATGGTCTTAAGATAACTCTAACCTTTTTGTTGGATCCTCGAGCCCAGGAACTGTAATACGAATGCCTTGCATAATGCCTCGAAATCCTTGATAGATCCAGCTTCTAACCTTCCATACCATATCTGCGCCGAGCCTGTCAGCGTGAGTGGGAAAGCATTACATAGTGTAGCGGACTCGGCCTTGGCTATAGTCATCTACGCTTTATAGTTTTGCAGGTGGTGAGCTGGATCTCCCTTCCCATCATAGAGGGGAATACTCGGCATTTTGAAATATTGAGGGGGACATGACCGTGCTATTTCAATTGGAAATGGGGATTTGGTTTCTTCTAGTATTGTTCGGACGTTTTCGGTTAGTTTTCATTCTGCTAAGAGCTGGTCTGCCTGCTTTCTGAGGGCTTGGTACCGACCGTCTCCATCTCCACTTTGCTGCTCGGGGATGGGTCCGGCCCGTGCCGCCTCTTGGGCTGGTTCGCCACCTTGTCGGGCGGAGGGATGATAGGCCAGAGCTCTTCGTTGGTTCAATCTTTCCCTGAGATCTGTAGTCCCTAAGTGGTCGGACCTTCTTGGGACATACGTGTCTGTGTTATCATCGAGGGCCAGTCGTTCAAACACGGTCCTGGAACTATCAGTCTTCTCTTCCCCCCGGAGCGACTGGTCTTCGTTTAAAGAGTGGGAGGTGGCTCGGTGATGTCTCCTACGCCTCCTCCTTGGTACGCGAGTGCCGCCGCTTTCCTCGGTTGGAGCTCCTCTGGTCGGACGTGATCTTGCCTCGCTGTCCTCGTCCCTATCCCTTTGGATAGGATTTCTCCTTCCGTCCTCTTGAAGAGGAGCCCCATTTGGGATGACAAGGATCGGGTGGACAGCGTTTTGGTAGACCACGTTCGCCAGGCGCTCGACAATCGAGGTGAGCTACTGGACCTGTTCCCCGAGCTCATTTACCCTGTCTCGGCGTGGCCGTGGTGGGTAAAGGGCACCCACTTGCTCCTGAATCCGCTGGAGGGATACAATGTTTGCTCGGTCTCACAGGTTGTACTACTGATTGTCTCCTTCACGGGTATTGGTCTGAGTATGGTCGGCTGTTCGCGACCCAGACGCTCTACTCGTCATAATAGAGGTTGACTGGACTAAGGGGGGCGCTGTTTGATGATGCTGGGTAGGGCTATGCACTGGTTTTCTAGCTAGGGCCCTCCTTCTAGCGCTAATGTTGGTGTGGATTTTGGTCCGTGAACCAACGCGCGCCACGCGCCCTTGAGTGGTTCTCCCTCAAGAGAGGCCAAAACCCAGATTTGATGTAGGTATGGTCCATACAACCTTGAAAAAGGTCATGCCTGGACTTTTCACCAACTAGTGATGGGTGGTACCGGTGTGGTACCTGCCAAATCTCCTCAATAGAAAGATGATTAGTGGTTTCCTCAATGAAATATTTGATGGAATAGTGATCCAGTAATAAATGACGATGAGAGGAGAAAAGGCAAATAGGGTTTTTGGGATTTGTGGCGGCTTACCCCTTTCAGGCGATTATGAGGCTATTTATAGTGGCTTTGTGGTCCCTCAGAAATTAGGATTGATGTCCATGTGTCCCTGAAAAGACAGAAGGGAATCTCACCTACCCACCCGTACGGACACGAGTACGTGATTGGGCCAGGTGTTGGCCTCTTCTGAGTCCGTATCTTCTTTTCCCTTTTTTCCTGGTCGGACTTGTGATGTCATGTTGATGGTCGGCTAACCCTTGGTTCTTTGGTATTTCGCTTAGGGTTGATGGTCGACATTGAGCATGAAATCTGACTAAAGTGGCTTTCTTTCCGAACCACTTCGGCCGAATCGTGGTCGACTGGTTTCCTTCTTTGGGCTTGCTCGGCTATCCTTAGGGCGTGGCCTCAATTTCTATTTGACTTGGCCGACTCTGCGGGATATGATGTCGTCTTTAACCCCGCGACGCGTCGTTCCCTAATCCTCTTAGGAAAATTACCCTCAACAGATTTGCCTCCTCTGGGTGGATACTTGAGGTTGTTATGTGTCTGCCTCCCAAGATATATTGTAGACAAAAGCAACTATTGCACCACGATGTTACTCCAACTAAATGAAAGAGCCAGGACTCTATGGCACTAATAACCTATAGTCTGGAGAGAATTTTGTGATGAGAGAAAGAATATTGCTACCGAAAATACTTTCTTTTTTTGAATGGAGAATAAGTCAATTTATAGGACTCTAGTGAAGAGATGTTACAATAAAGAATCAAATTAGTTTAATTCTCATAAAACCCTTTCATAAAAAATGTTTTGTAACCCTAAAATATTTTGGGTGTTACAAACGTTTTACGTAAATGTTTTCAATTTCTGAAGTGTTTGAATATTTTTGGTCATTGAGGTTTAATTAGAATTAAGCTTATTTATTATTTTGTATAAACTTTTTCAATTTCTAAAATGTTATGCACATTTTTTATCATTGGGGTATAATTAGAATTAAGCTTACGTATTCTCTAACCCTAAGAAAAAAAAATGAATAAACGGTCACAAGTAGTCCCACACAAAATCCAAACTCACTAGACAGAATTTCTCTATTTTGTAACTATCAAGATTACGACACTAAATCTATTCTCCAAAACAAAATCAAGAAAATTCCTTTTTTTTTTTCAAATAGTACTATCCTCTTAGTAACATCTTCTTCCTTAACACAAATAATATGTTTTAAATTGTTAGGCAAAACATGCATAAACAAAAGTATATAAGAACAAATAGAGTTTATAACAAGCATGTAGTAATATACAATATATATATATAACAACAATATGATCAAGATTATAGGTTGTGAACTAAACGTAAAGTATATGAACATGAAGTACTCTATGAACATACGTAATAAGAACAAAATCTCATAGAGTTTAGAAAATGAACTGAGGATTATGTATCACACAATTTTCTTAAAACAGATTTGCCTCCTCTGGGTAGGTGCTTGAGATTGTTAGGTATCCGTCTCTCAGGATATACTGTGAACAATAGTAGTCATTACACCACGATGTTACTCCAGTTAATTGAAAGAAACCCGAACTCTATCACACTGATAGTAGTCATTTGGAAATATTTTCACATATTTTCAAATGTAAAAAATATTCAAGATAGTGTTTTCCTGAACCAATTGGCTAAGATTTGTAATATCTAATAGGTTCGGGTAAGAGTAGGACCATGTTACATACAACTGTACTCATAATTTAAGGTTATTATTCAGTGAACATGGAATTCACTCTTGATAATCAGGTCTTTGTTGTAATTGTCACAACTAGAAATCCAAGATCATGACTTTTAGTAATTTTAAGTGAAAACAGTAATAAACAGTGATTTTCTAAAATTCCAAAAAATCAAGTACTTAAAATTTTAGATTTTAATCCTCAGAAGTAAACAAATTCATAATCAGAAAACTTTTCATTTGTTTTAATTTCTCAAGGAAAACCTTCATTTAAAGTTTAGAGGAAATTCTAATTAATTAGTTTAGAAACTTTTGTTAAATCATATATTTTGGCAAAATGAGTCTAATTAAAACCTTAGGTCCTATGTCTAAATAATTTACATAAAATTATTTGTATTTCTAAGTACTCAATTTAATAACAAAATTTTCTTCATACATCCACTTAGTATATACACTAGTTTTGGCTAAATAATTCTGACATAGAAAGAAAAGGTGATATAGAATAGGAACCAACTAATGAAGAGGTAGGTAACAGCAAACATATGCCTAACAAGCTTGTCAAGCCACCATAATAATTACCTCAAAAATATTTCAATACCTGAAAGTGGGAGGAAGTAGGGGGTGAGCATATAAATGCTCAGTAGAGATTCAATTATAGATTTTTAACCAGTATAAAAATACTTACTTTTAAGCTCTAGTATGGTTAGTAATATAAATCCAATTGATTTTATTTTCCAAAGATTTAAACGTTACAAACTATTGTAAAACAGTATCTCAAAATAAGTACATCTTATTCAAGCCTTCACAAGTGCATTGAATACCACCTAATTCCGCAATGTCTAGTGTATATAACATACATGAGTTTCTAGCCATCTATGTGATGACTGTGAGTTTTATTCTAGTCACCTAATTGATGATTGTAAGTTTTCTTTCTTTTTCTTTTTCTTTTATATTCTAGTGTTTTGTTGAAACACTGTGATTCCGGTATTCTTTTAGAACACCGTGATTCCGTCGACAGCATGTGACGAATATGCAATGCAATGCTATATGAATGACATGAATCAGAATATGTACCATTTTCCATTAACTCACAAATAAAACATGCAGTATTTTTAATTCAATCCAAGTTTAGTATACAAAACCAAATTCTCATTTCATTTACATTTTTTCAGAAATTTTG
This sequence comes from Trema orientale, assembly GCA_002914845.1. Classification (NCBI taxonomy): domain Eukaryota; kingdom Viridiplantae; phylum Streptophyta; class Magnoliopsida; order Rosales; family Cannabaceae; genus Trema; species Trema orientale. The sequence goes on from JXTC01000830.1 coordinate 64,456, forward strand.
GAAGCATAATATCCATTTTTAGCAAATCTTATAAAATCTAATTCCTGTAGAAAATAGTTCCAAGGCAAAATATATCGCACGCAAACTAATGTGACGTGTCTCCCAGATAGTTTAAATATCAATTTATCTCAAAATCAAATATAATCACATTTTTACAAAATATTTCACAAAATTTCATATTTAATTAAAATATATAAATTCATAATTAAACCAAATTTTAGAATCAAGTAATTGAATTCCTACCTCAATTGAGTGATTAGACCATGACACGATGCTATAAAGTGCATTCAGGGCGGTCATTTTCGAACTCTCGATCGCTCGCTTTGAAATGCCTTTTTTTTTTTGCAACGGAGCCTCAATTCGGAAAACAGACATCACCACTGAATTCCTAGTACCCAGATTAGCTAGGTTAGATATATAACTTGACCAATTCAAACTTGAGCCGAAACTCGACCCTGTGGCACACAAAATGAAGTGAAATCAGTGTCATTCGATCTCGTTTTTCGTGTTGATTACCAAATATAATCAATATATATCTCATTCTTCATATTTTCATGAGTACATCATAAATATGAAGTTTATTTGACAATATAATGATCGGATTAAAAAGTCAATACACAATATTAAAAACCTTAAATTGTCAAAAATGGAAAAATTCAGTTCGAGTAATTTCAAATTGAGATATATATACCATGATGTTCCTCGTGTCAAGAACAATCGGATGCAAGTGGTTTCACAGCTAAGATGGCCGAAATCTCCGTCGGTAGCCAATTTTCTGTCGCAGTGTTTTGCCTCGCCACTGCCGAACCAGAGCTCAAGTGGCCTCCACATCCCAGCTGGAGCTCCTTCGAGGGACGGCAATCACGATCGTCTAGGTGGTGCGGTTTGAATCCGATCAGAAAAGGGCCATCGGAGGTGTAGCCAAGGATCAGCCGCTTTCGCCGTTTAGGAGAAAGAAGAACGCGAGGTAGGAGAGAGAGAGAGAGAGGGAGCTGAGGGGAAATGGGGAGCCACATATCCCTCCATTAACGGACTTCCAGATTTGCACTTAAACCCCTGTTTCAAAAGTTTACTCATTCGAATCACCCAAAATTGCTATTTAGCCCTCGTTTTAAAAAAATATTTACACTCTAACCCAAATTCAAACTTATAAAATTTTCCCATTATTTAATTCAAAATTTTATAAAAGACCAAACTACCCTTCTATTAAAACGGGTTTTTACAGTAATCTTCACACAAAACACACCTTGTGGTCAATTTATTAACCCATATATCATAGTCTAGACGTCAATTAAACCGTAACTTATTGGCGAAAGTAGAAATCAAATCCAAGCAAAAAAGTAGAAATCAAAATTTTGTTTATTTCTGTGAAATATGAGGCACAAAAACGGGTACTAAGTGTAAATTTCTCGAAAAATTAAGATCAGGCCTCTTCTTCTAAGTTTACCTCTTCTGATTGAAGACAATGACACTTGTAAGAATAAAAACACCCTTATATATACACTTGTAAGTATTAATAAACATTGCTGAAAGGTTATTTAGGAAGTATGAATGATATAAAAAAAAAATGGATGGAATGAACCCAGACAATTCTAACTATCAACTGAGGGATATACCTGATCATACTAAGACCCGAAAGGGGGGAGAAATAAGGGGGGTGAGCATATTGAATGCCCAATAGAAGAGTTGATTACAAGTTTTAATTATAAATAAGTCTTACATGCTTAGCAATTTATTCAAACAATTCATAAAATTCTATTTATAAACAATATTCTAAGGTTCTCAATCTCCAAATCATCACTGACCACATTATCCAAAAAAATACATATCATCCAAGTTAGGCACATAAACAAGAATACAATCAAATATGTAAGTCCAAGGTAGCCAATTGGAATACCTGTATATCCAAGCTATCTAAGTTGATGACCGTATAAGAGTAATAAAATTTAAGCATCCTAATTGGATACCGTGTGGTTATAATAGACTCCAAGCATCCTAATTGGATACCATATAGTTATAATAGAGTCCAAGCATCCTAATTGGATACCATGTGAGTACGATACGATACGTGCAATATTGTATGAGTGATAAGAATTTAGATATGTGGTCTTTAATTCAATCCAATTTAGTTCTGAAAACCAAATTTAAAATATTTTCAGTTTTTCAAAAATTTTGGTAGCATAATTATTGTTTTCATAAAAATCAATGAATCGTATTCATGCACAAGATAATCTCAATATGTATGGCATGTCATCCAGTGCGGTGTCCTCTCACGCAATTTAATATATCAACTCTATATAATCAAACTAAATTTATATCATATTTTTTATAATTTAATTCACAAATTTTTATATTTAGCCAAAATAAGCAAATTCAAAATTGAAATTATTATAAAATTATGTAATTGAATCGCTACCTCATCGTGGTAGCCATACCGCCTAACTATCAGTGCTCATAGTATTTCCCGTTAGTTAGTTGGTAGGATGCAGATTTGGTGTTTTAGGAATCGGATTCGCTCGCTTTGGAAAGCCATTTTTCCAACCGAGCCACCACTACGTTCGTAAAGTCCAAATTAACTAGGATAGGCCCTTAGTTTACCCGAATTGGAGTTTGGAGCAAAAACGAGCGTCGGCATGCTTTTCGAGACAAAAACCAGCCTCGCTGACATCGGCTTCTAGCAACTGATAATTCTAACGGTTAACATTTGTCCCAATATTATTCTTCTATCAAAGAGTAGAATCCAAAAATAACACCAGTTAGATGATCCAACAATTGGATCTAAAAGTCACCATTCAAACTAAGCCTTAAAATAGCCAAACTTCGTCTTCTCCAATTTTCTAGCAACTGGAGGCAAATTGGTGGTGAGATCTTAGAATTATTGGAGAATATGATCTGAGTAATTGATTTTGCTGGTGGTGGCAGCGATAAGTGGCCGGAATGGCCAATTTTGCATCAAAGTGACAAAATGGTTGAACCGGGTCCGGAGCTCCATTCTTTTTCTTATTGGCGATGTGGATGACTGACATGGCTGGAGTAGGCCCTATGGAGAGTGACAAAGCCTTGTGTGTCATATGTGAGACCCATTTCTTTACTGGCAGTGGGAAATATAAGAAAAATAGAGAAAGGGACTGTTTCTATACATGTTCAGCTGCAGATTAGGTAGTTTTACCCATCTTTGCATATAAATCCCTCTCTCCATGATTTTCACAAGTGAGTCCTCAACAAAACACAATTTTGGATTTAAATAATTTTTTACACATAAATTTTTCTCAGAAAATTTTTATTTTCATACCCTTTACTCCTTAAAAAAATTTTGTCCTAAAAAGTCAAAAGAAAAAGTACTAGGAGTGGAATTAAAATAGCTTGGAATGGTCAATAAATGATAACATACACCTAAATAAGGGCGTTCATGCTCTGGTTTAGCCGATCTGAACCCCCCATATGCTGACCAAACTGCATGTGTAGTTTTGCTAGATCACCAGACTGCACGGTCTGTCATGGCTGATCAAAACCGCCCAAACCGCACCTGCACTTTGCGGTGCAGTCTAGGTCATTTCCACGATTTGAGTTTTGGGCTTTTATAATGACGGACTTGGGTTAAGTAGACAACTACCACTTTTTTCAAATGTTTAACTAAATTTACCATCACTATTAGATTCTACCACTTTTGGGAGGGAATTAGTCAAGAATCTATCAAGAATTCATCAAGAATCCATCAAGAATCCATCAAGAATCTGTCAAGATTACCACTAACGTCAAGAATCTGTCAAGAATCCGTCAAGATAGTCAAGAATTCGTCAAGAATTCATCAAGAATTCATTTAAAAAAGTGGTATGGTGGTAGATTTAATTAATGAGGAAAAAAAAGTGGTATTCACCTAATTTTTTCGACGGACTTAGGCTTTGACAGATTGGACATTCACTATTTAAACTTTAATTTTTTAAATAAACCACTTTTTAAAACAAAGAAAAAAGAAATATAACACATTTTTTACAACCTAATTAAAAGCCCAAAAATCAAACTAAAAATAATTATTTACCATCGTCTAAAATATTAATCATAAAAAATTATGGCAAATATATATATATATATATATATTACAAATATTATAGTCGAGAACAAGTTAGCACGAATCACAAATGATTTAGCAATCTGATAAATACAAAAAACCATGCATTAACAAACAAAGTTGTCAAATAATGAAGAACTTAAAAGAAATAATAAATTCATATAGCAAAACACAAAAAATCACAATAAAATACTTCGCACGAAATTCCTAAACGAAGATTCCAAAATCCAAGGTTTTAACCCGAATAAAATTCCAAACAAAGTAATCAAAACAAATTTTTATTCTCTAAATGACACATAATAAAAGAAGTCACACATCAAGACTTTCTATAAATTAACACGAAGCTTAGAGTTTAATCACAAAATTGCACTCAAATTACACCAAACACTTCACAAGTTGCCAAACTTTGTTGCAAGAGTTTCCATACAAAACTTCCGTAAATAATCTATGTTCCAGTCTAAGTCCAATTTCATGAATTAAAGTTTGTGGAAGGTATTGTAACAAATACTAGGAGTTTGAAAATTACTAACGCGAATAACTACTAAGTTTGGAACTCATGAACACATGGTACATGTTAGCACGGCACGACATATAGAGCTGTCAGACATGCTTTTTGACGTGCCAAATATAACCCACTTTTGAGTCGTGGCATGCCATGTACAAAGTAAAATATCACTAGCTCAACACACCTCATTAGCATATGATATAACTTATCATGTCGTCCCATCTTTTGCTTTTGTGTCTTGTCATTTCATCCCATGTGTCTAAATATTTTGGCTAAATAACCCTAATTAGACAATTTTTTAATTTTAATATCATTCTATAATTTTTTTCTACACGTTATTTGAATGTAACAAAAGATAAACTAAAATATTATTATGGTTTATAGATGAGATTTGATGAGGATAAAAAAAGGAAAGAGAAAAAAATGAATTAAAAATACCATTCGAAATAAAAAATGATTAAAAATTATATTCACATGTATGACATGTTAAAATGTCATGTCTGTGTGCCAGCGTATCGTGTGTAATTCTATTAGACCGTGCAATGCTCAATTCACCATGCTTAATTTATGAGCCCAACAAAGTCCATATAATTAGACTGTGTTAGGCAAGGCCCACGTTCTATCATATCGTGTCGTACTTAAATCGTGCTATATCGTACCTTCACATGCCGTACCTTCGTGTTAACCGGCCAAAGCCCATTTATATGTTGTACCTTTGCTTCTATTTTGCTCTTGCTTGGACCAAAGCCCATTTATATGCCGAGGCCACTAATGATGGGAAGGGCCCAACAAAATATGTGGTAGCTATTATTAATCAAGTGACTCTCAATAGATGTTCACCGTACTTTTTTGTTTTGTTTTTTTTTCTTTTGAATGGATGTTCACCACGCTTTTGGTGATAGGTTGATAAATATTTACTTGTTGCTCTGGAGCTTTTAGTTGACTTTTAACAAATTGTGACAAATTTTTCGAAATAAAAAATATATATTATATATCCGGAAAAAAAGAGTATTATTGGTTATAATTATCAGAATATTTAAACTTTAAATAAACAAAATACATTCACATACATATATATATATGTATAATCATGCATGTCGTTATGTGCATAAACACACTTATAAATATTCATAATTGTTCACAAATACAATACAATATTTCGAAAATAAATATAGTTTTCTAAACTTCTTTTTTTCTGATTTTCTGAAAATAGAGATGCATATGAACATATAATTAGGATTACAGATAAATGACTATTAAAGATTCTGTATAAAATTCCAATAAGCATATAATGTACGCAATTCTTGTTAATTTATATCGAGCACATATATATTTAATTCCTTGAAAATGCTCAAAAATAACATGGCAAACAAGTTTAAGATTTTTGTATTTTGATATTGAAGAAATTCCAAAGGAGCTAGGTAATTTGCAGTTGAAATCATTGTATTTACACAATAATTCCCTCGAGGGTCCAGTTCCACTGTTTCTATTCAATATGTCCTCTTTGAAGGTGATGACTTTGTCCGAAAATGAGCTTTGTGGTAGCCTTCCTGATAATATATGCCGAAGTCTTCCAGTCATCCAAGAAATATACATTACCAGTAATAAGCTCAGCGGCCCAATTCCATCCAAATTAGGGAAATGTAAAGAGCTTCGTGTCTTGTCATTAGGGGATAACGGTTTTAGTGGGGCAGTACCCCAAAGTATTGGAAACTTGACCACACTAAGAGAGCTTTATCTAGGCGATAATAAGTTCACAGGTACATAATTTATCCAACTATTCTTGTTCATTAATTTAGAGTACATATTTTTAATTCAATTAGAATGTAGAAATAATTCATCAACAAGAAGGATTGACTTTGCACTTTTGATGCTGAAGGAATTCCGAAAGAGATGAGTAATTTGCAGTTAGAGATATTGTTCTTATTCAATAATTCTCTCGAGGGTCTAGTTCCTTTGTTTGTTTTCAACATGTCTACTTTGAACAAGATGGCTTTATCGTCAAATGAATTCAATGGTAGCCTTCCAGAAAACATATGTCAGTACCTTCCTGTTATTCAAGAAATCTACTTTGGCATTAATAAGTTCAGTGGTCCAATTCCATCGAAATTATGCCAATGCAAAGAGCTTCGTCTCTTAGGACTGGACGATAACAATTTTAGTGGAGGAATACCCCAAAATATTGGAAACCTGAAGAAACTAAAGGAGCTTTATCTTGAGAACAATAAGTTGATAGGTACGTTATCATCTCTTCAACTCTTATTTATTTATTAAAGAGTAGTATATATGATATATAGTTAGCCAATCCAATAGGTATTTTTTTTATTTACCTATGTATAGGTATTTTTTTTTAGCCCTTAGATCATTGATAAAGAAAATCTTTGAGTAGAAACTGTAATCTGTTTTTATTATTTCAAGAAATGAGAGTACAATTTGCTTAAGTATTAGCTGAGCTAAGACTCTGTTATAACAGAGTAACTAATAGTTGTTACAAATGTATACGTGGCTAACTAACACAACTAATTCTCTTTAACATGCCCCCTCAAACTCAGGGTAGATAGGGAAACTACTCTGAGTTT
>JXTC01000831.1:1865-17819 GCA_002914845.1 Trema orientale
GAAACTAGCTTCTAATTTATCCAAACAACAATAATTGGTGGTTTTAAGCAAGAATCAAAATGTAAATGTAACGTAAAATTGCAAGAATGCAAATTGAAAACTAAGCAATTAAAATAATTCACAAAGCAATAATAAAGAACCTAGAGATGCAATCTACACTCTAACTCCTCCAACTACTAGTTTTTCTCATAGTTCAACTATCCATTTAGAATTAACAATCGGGAACTCAATAGTATTCACAAAATCCTTTCCAAGATACACGTAAAAATGTCTAAACAAGATAATATGTCACTCCTAACATAAATTAATTAGACTCATTAAGTGTGGTAATTCCCAAACAAGGTTATACAAGTCACATAGGTATATTCATATCCTATGCAAACTCACCCTATATTAGGCAATCTTGTGACATTCTATCTATGTCTAAACCTATATTCCCCGTTCCAAGTTCATATAGATTTCACAACAACAATCTATTTAGTAGCCAAGTAAATAGAAGCATTAAACACAAGGTCAAATAATTAACTCATCCATGGATAACAAGAACAAATGAGGAAAATAAATATAGTTAGATTACATTATAGGTTCAATTGCCTCCCTAGAAATAGAGTTTAGCTCATGTTCATACAAATGAAATCAAACAAATAAAAGAACAATGATACACGTTCATTTGCAGAAAATAATGGAAAGAAAGACAAGAGCAAGAGATAAAAAAAACTCTATTGAAGCTTCCAATCTGATTTCCTTGGCTTGAATCCCCCTCTTTGGTGTTGTTTCTCCCTTAGAAATGGCTTTGTGGACCCTTGGCTGCTAGGGCTTTCGCCCCCCCTTCGGGGCTCCAGGGCCTCCCTTTCAGATGAGAGAAAGAGAGTGTTAAATAGAACAGTTGTCAGCAGCAAAATCCGGATTTTCTACGACTTTTTGGCACTGCGGCGCCACAGCAGACAGGAAGATGGTGCTGTGGCGCCAAGTGGCCGACGCGGCACCACAGAAACGGCGCTATAGCCCCATGGATTTGGGGCTGCGGCGCCACAAAAATGGGGCTGCAGTCCCATCTCGCGAAAGTGGCACCGTAACCCTGTGGATGCGGCGTCAAAATTTCAGGGCTGCAGCCCTTTGGGGCTGCAGCTTCAATTTCTCTGCCACGCCTAGTGGTTTGCCTCTAACTTTGCTCTAAACATTCTATCACTTGTGTTCTCTCGTAACAGTGTAATTTTGTCATCTAAACATCTTGATTTACCTCCAATTTAACTTCGAAAAGCAACATTCTTTGTAGAATGACATCTCACTTGAAATATGCAACAAAAACAACAAAATAAGTAAAAAGAACTCAAAGACGAACAATTCTTAAGCTCGAAAGTGTAGTAAAGATAAGTGTACAATACACTTATCAAATACCCCCAAATTTAAGTTAAAGCTCATCCTTGAGCTAAAACAACAAACAAACAAACAAGAACAACACACAAGAAAAATTAAAACACGCAATCGAAGCTTTTGAATGAGGTCAATTTTGTCTCAAAACTCTCTACAAGATAAATAACTCAAAGGACACTTAAAGCATCACGACAGTTTAAAATTTCAATTCTACTAGTTGCTTCGCTTTGCTGTCAACTCTTTGTGTGTGTGTGTGTAATAGTTATTCACAATTAACCTTCTGTACTCAGATCGCTTTATACAGACTTAGGATGCACACTAAGAACTGTCTCAATAAAAATGCCAATAGTCATCTCATAAGCCCATTTTTCATGCCAATCTTCACTAATGTAGAATAGCACTAAATCAATGATTAATAGGTCTTTAATCGGCTTGTAATGCAAAGCTTGAGTATAGGTGGATGGAATGGTATCATTTAGGCTTATTCACACCAGGGATGCCCATTTTGCTCAATGAATGTAATTCTCTCAAGCATATCACAATAATTTGCCCCAAACTTAGTGTTTGACCCATTTTCATTCTTCTTCTTTTTTGTTTCTTTTTTTTTTTCAACTATCAATTTTAGGTAGCCAAACTTCTTTCTTCAAAAAGATTTCCCATTTTCGTTCTTCATAAACCGCTCATACTTCACCATAAACTCACAATTTACTTTCATGCATCAAAGGTGTGAAGTGAGGTAATTTGGAAAATTATTTATTGGTTAGGCGTTTACAAGGCTAAAAAAAATGAAAAGGCTAAAGGATTTGGCTTAAAGGGGAAGACTAAGGATATTACAGTTAATGGGCAGGCTTGAAAGGCTCAACCGGTCCAAAATGGACTACATCATTTCTTCGATTTTCATGCTACCTAGGATTTCGCCTCGATTGACAATAAAACAGGTTCTAAGATGACATGAGACTAAATATTTTTCTAAGCCACAAGCACAAAACTACTCTAAGCAGTTCAAGGTTAAATACTATGTGCAAAATGTGTGCAAGAGTTGTACATAGAGCAAAACCACAAAAATATTAAGCACACAAACAGTCATGATACTAAATTTTTCCAAAGAGTTATTTCACACAAAAACTCTCAGTCATATTATTGACCATTAACCTCTATCAAAAGCTCCCAAACAACACACAATCAAATAACTAAATAATAAATAAAAACATACTATGAAAGAAAGAAATACATTGAATAAACAAAGAAAAAAAAACAAAGGAAAAACAGTTTAAAAGTTTAACAAATTAAAACGCTCCCGAAGACAAAGCAAGTAAGTGCTAGAAACTCCCCCCAAACTTAAAGTATGCATTGTCCCTAATACACTAAACATGAAATAGCAGGAAGGAATAGGCATTTACCTGAGCGAAGGCCGCTCAGTCGGCCTTTAAGGTGCAGTGGTCATCCAGTGGGTCACTTCCAACTGACAGTGGTGGTGGCGGCAGTACCAAATACTGGTAAGTCTCGGGTTTTGGCGCCCCAGAATGACGCTGGGGCACCATTTTCAGCTCCTGGGGCGCCAATACCTGGGCAATTCATGAAATTCGGTGCCGGGGCACCGTTTTATGGCGTTAGGGCGCCAACACCTGGGAATGTTTGCAACTTTGACACCGGGGCACCATTTTGTGGCATTGGGCCACCAAGTTTCTATTTATGGTGCCCCAGAGTGGCGCCGAAGCGCCAAATTGAACTCTTGGGAGTGCCAAAATGACCTCTTTTCAAATTTTCTACAATCGAACCCCTTCACCAACACCTTCATCACTTTGTCTTCAACACAATCACAGCTTAAGAACTTAAAAAACATGCTTCCCTCTTAATTGACTTCAAAAGCTTGGGTTGCCTCCCAAGTAGCGCTTGTTTAACGTCCCTAGCTTAACATTGACACTCCTCATAGAGGATGGAACGAGACAATGAATGATGGGAACAATCTCAAAGGTCTAGCATTGTCTTGGTCTCCCATAGTTACTTGAGGGTTGACTCCTTGATTCCTTCGTCTTCGTATTTCCCTCAAGGTACGCTCAATCTCAGGGTCAATTGGTACGAATTCCGCACTCCTTGTGCGCCTCATATAGCAAAACAAAACACCTGAGATTCAAAACAAAAATGAAAAAGTTTGAATTAAACTGAAACTAATATATATTAGTATTAACACGTAGTAAATCACCGTACTCCCCGGCAACGGCACCAAAAACTTGTTGGACTATTTCTAACACATAAACACTGCAAGTATACGGGTCGCAACAAGTAATATAGATTAAGAGAGTGTTGAATCTCACGAGGAGTACTCGATTTACAAATACTAACTACTAACCGAAACTAGTTTCTAATTTATCCAAATAATAATAATTGATGGTTTTAAGTAAGAATCAAAATGTAAATGTAATGTAAAATTGCAAGAATGGAAATTGAAAACTAAGCAACCAAAATAATTCACAAAGCAATAGTAAGGAACCTAGAGATGCAATCTACACTCTAACTCCTCCAACTACTAGTTTTTCTCATAGTTCAACTATCCATTTAGAATTAACAACCGGGAACTCAATGGTATTCACAAAATCCTTTCCAAAATACAAATAAAAATTTCTAAACAAGATAATATGTCACTTCTAACAGAAATTGATTAGACTCATTAAGTGTGGTAATTCCCAAACAAGGTTACACAAGTCACATAGGTATATTCATATCCTATGCAAACTTACCCTATATTAGGCAATCTTGTGATGTTCTATCTATGTCTAAACCTATATTCCCCGTTCCAAGTTCATATAGGTTTCACAACAACAATCTATTTAGTGGCCAAGTAAATAGAAGCATTAAACACAAGGTAGAATAATTAACTCATCCATGGATAATAAGAACAAATGAGGAAAAAAAATATAGTTAGATTACATTATAGGTTCAATTGCCTCCCTAGAAATGGAGTTTAGCTGATGTTCATACAAATGAAATCAAAACAAATATAAGAACAGTGATACACGGTCATTTGCAGAAAATAAAGGAAAGAAAGTCAAGAGCAAGAGATAGCAAATCCTACCAACTTAATTTGTTAATAATTTCTAGAATTCCATTTTGAATATTGAAACACAAAAATATAAAATATTATTAATCTAAATTTTTTCCTCGCACAACAAGAAATCGTCCTTTTTACCAATGAGAAATCCAATTCCTGATAGATTCTGTGAAACTATCTCACACCAAATTAAATAATGAATGGTGCAGAGATGATATAGTAAAATAATAATAGAGATTTCTAAACTTAGTTTTTAATTTTTTTTAAAAAATATTTAATTAGATATATAGGGGAATTCTAGTGTAGTAGGGGCAAAACCACTCCTATAGGTAAGACAGCTTTTTTTATTTAATCTTATGGCGAATAAACAATCTCAATTTACCATATTATGTACTGTACCATACCACAACATGTCCCACATCCTTTCCAATATTTTTTTTAAAAAAAAAACACGTGATTTGTGCAAAAGGGGAAAAAACACACGATTATCCTAGAAGAAAGAAGAAAGAAAAAAAAAGAAAAAAGAAAAAACATGGTTTGATTCACATGAGAACCTTTGAATTTTTCTACATGGATTCTTTTTAAATTCTTCTCCACAGGCTTTCACTCTCTTATTCTGTATTTTGCATCATTCTCCAAGAGTACTATCTTATCGTGTTCCTTATGTTTTTTCACGATTTTTTAGAATCGTTCATCTTTCCTCTGGTAGGAGAAGAGAGAGAGCTTCGAGAATGAGAGAAGATAGGAATCGCAGAACAAGAAGAGTCGAGAAAAGAGATAGATTTTGTATTTCTTTTTTTTTTTTCATTTTTTTATCGGTAAAAGGAAAAAAAAATGTTAAATACATACCTGCATTTACAGATGCCGAAAATTTTAACTCATTAATAAATTAAACTTAATACATACTTAGACGTATCCAAGCAGATCTATCTAGCTTTATCTACCATTACCATGATTCGAATAGCACATATTTTCTAATTAAACAAGACATATAATATGGTATACAAAGTTCCCACTTCCCAGAATTTGAGGTATATCCCAAAATCCTTGCATTTTGTTTTATCGAACAAGTCAAAGAAATTATTCTCTTGTATGTAAACTGCTATTTCTCAAAACTAGTACGCTAATTTATAGAAAAATACCACATTTTATAAAATATTGAGTAAAATGCCATTTATAAATACGATAAGTAGTAACTAGTAATTATTTTAAAATTGATATGTTTTTAAAATTTTTGTAAAAAGTGATATACTTCTAAACAAACGGTACGAGAATTGGAACAATAATAAAAAAAAAAAGCTGACCCAACGTATGTTTTTTTTGAAAGGGTTAATAAAGTTCAATTTTCACCAATACCTTCTCTTTTCAGCGCCTTCTCTTTTCGCCAGCCCGTCCTATTTTTCTGCTCGATTTTTCTAATAGGAAAAAAAAGAAATTCACACCATTTGTGAAAAATACGTGTAGAGTAATTGTGCTTTGGATTAACAAGGTTGAATTTTGACTTGGTTAATGCTTTTATTTTTTAATATAATGACATTGAATTGTTTAATATAATAAGATAACAATCACATAATTGCATGAGCTGAATTATTGGTGCCAGTGTATATATATTGTGTTACTAATTGTCTTTATTGATGAAGAAACTCGAAGGGAATAGAAGAAGCAGCGGAAGAACTTAAAGGAAAAAAAAACCGTAATAGTAATGCTTGTATATGTTTTTCTTTTATAAAACTTACTGATAAGATAAGTATCTTTTCAATTATCCTCCTATGTAATAATTGATATTTTGTTGTCATGAAAGAAACATTAATATTCTTCCTTGACTTAACCTATATTTGTTGTCATTGATCATAATTTTATATGGTAATGTGGTTTTCTGGTGTATGCTCTAATGTCCCATTTTCAATTGTCCTCTTGTAATATTGAAACAATTTTTGCTTCTGACTTTATTTTTTCGGTAAAACTCACTTTTCTCCCATGTAATATGCCTTAATTCTTGCACTTATCTTGTTAATAAAGATGCCATTTTTCTTTTCTTATGCTTCACTCTATTAGATTGTGGAATAAGACAGCATGGCTCCAATTTTAGGCACGTGGAGTGGTACTTATTACATTATGGGATGTCAGTTTTGATTGTTGATATATGTATTCAAGCTGCTGGGTAAAATTATACTCAGAAGACTGTTAAATTTCAAGCTTGTGATAGTTATTTTAACTTTTATTATGTAGCAATAATCTCTTGAGCTCATATGGTGTTTGTGTATGACTCAAATTTACTAGTACATTTGTGTTGTTCTTAGGTTATTTGCAAGGTAGATTTTAGATAACTTCTGAAATGAAGTACATACATGTTATAGCTTTAGGCAATTAGGTATAAAAACTTGTACTGAGACCTTGATGAATATTCTTATTTTGTTTTCGTCGAATTGAATTTCTTTTATTGTTCATCTTAGCTTTGTGGTAAACACAGTTGGTAGAAATATTGGTGAATGGATTTATTAAGGTGATTGAAGGAGTTATGCAGGCAGAATATTAAGCTACTTGATCAGTTTGATTAAGTCATTTATGTTATAATACTTCTTGAAATGTTGTTAAACTACTCGTGGATTTGTATCTTTTTGGTGAAAGCACATTGAAGAACGATAAAAATCAAGACTTGAAATCAGCAACTATACATGAGGAAGTTCTAATGCTTGTATATGAGGAAATTTTATGTTTCATATTGAGTAAATATTTTCACATTTTTTTGTCTTTTTCTCAACTCATTAAATTTTGTGTTCTGCTTCTTTAATTGCAATTTATGAGAACTTGGATTCTTGATAGATGTATTTTACACCTATCATTACTATACTTTCGAGCTTAAGAATTGCTCGTCTTTGAGCTCCTTTTACGTATTTTATTGTTTTTGATGTTTGTTTCAGGTAAGAAGTCAGTGAGAGGAGAATTCCAGATTTTTAAGTGAAACCGAGACTAAACCAAGGTAATTTCGATCATCGCGAGCGAAGACGGACGAACAACACCTCAGCAGTGTGTAGCAGCGCCAATTTTGTGGAAGAAACTGTGCAGAGCTGGGCGCTGCGGCTCCAAACCAGCGCCACAGCACTGAAAGTTACAGCAAGTTGGCACTGCGGTGCCAGAAAGTGGCGCCACTTCCATCAGTAGGTGACTTTTAGCTATGATCTTTCGCTGACGCATGTCATTTGACTTTTGCCGACACGTTTATACTACCTTTGCCGATGCTTCAATGCGTCGACAAAAGTCTCATCTCTTGTAGTGTTGTGATGAACTCCTAATTGTGTACATTTATTATGGGATTATATCATCATTATAAACTTAGAGTTTCATTAAATTCCCTAATTTAAAGCACTTTTGTAGACATAGGCATAAAAGCAAGGTTACCCCTAATTTGTGCTAAATGTTCGCTTCTGCGCAGGTTTCATAAAATGGGCACAGATTCTAAACTATATGGGATCTTCATCCAATTCTTGAACCGATGGATTCCAGACTCAATATCAACTAAACTCAATTCACAAGATCTGTCCAAATTATTTCATAATTGGTCTTAAATAGACAATACTGTATATTAGACTGCATTCACGTTGAGCCCAACACTCGTCAATTTTTGGCCTATTCTAGCTTCAATACTATTTCAAATGTAGTGATTCTTGATGATATGGACACGTACAAAAAAAGATCTAGATGCTTTGTTCTTTGAGAAAATTCAAAAGAAGCCGAAATCTAGGTGAAAATATCGGATCTTTCCAGATGATAAGATCAGCAACTAATTTTGACTCAGCAGAACCTATCTTCACTATTTTTGCTTTACGTCAAAAAATACATATCCAATGGATGCAATTCTGGTGGCATACGACTCCTAAGAGATAAGGCTTCAGGTTCTCTTCTTTGATCAAGACATTTTTCGTCCAAATTCATAGAGTTTCAGATACATCTTTGGGAGGGACTGAATCTACCACAACAAGTTGCCAACTTGCACTTATCCTTAGCCTACAATTGTTGACTATATATCTCCAAGTTTTCCTATAAATAGATGCTTAAGCTAGGCTTAAGGAGCATCTTGTTTTTAGATATTAAGATCATTCTCTTATTTTCTCTCTTATTTTCTATATTGTTGTAATGTCATTTTGCATGTAAAGTAGTAAAATATTTATATACACTTTTATGTTTATATCATGTTCATCTTTGTTTTTCTTCATTATCACGTCTAGTTAATTTCTATCTTGCTAAGGTAAAAAGGTGAATCTCTTGAAGGAAGAATAAGTATAATCTAAAGCTCTACATCGAATTAATTATTTGCATCCTTTAATCATTTTTGCAATATATGTGTTGTCTTTACTTTCTTAATTAATCTAATACCCTCCTTATTAAGTGGTGTGTCTTGACTCATTGTATATAACCTTTGGCATATCAAATACTTGATTCCATTTGGGCCGTATGTTCAGTTAATCGGCTGTGCTAGAATAGAATCTTGATTTGTTGTAGACATAAGGTGCTACTATGAGTACTTGACCACATTTATAAGTGTTGGCGTTTTCCAAAGAAGGTAATTAAGGAAACTAATGCAATCACATGTGTAACTTAAAGAACCTTTAATGCTAAATCTTCTGATTAGAACCTCCGTTGTGTGTGGATTCTAATTGAGTAATAAATAAGTTTAAATTATACCTATTTGACGTACCAAGAGAGGATCCCCTAACCTTAGCAATCGTTTAATTCTGCAACTTTTCTTATCTCATCATTTTATCTCTTTATTTTATTATAAACATTATACAACATATTCTCTCTCATCCTTTTAATTCTTGTCATTTATAGTTTATGGTTTTGTATTGTTCACTAACCTTCCTGTGGATCGACCTCAGTCTTGCCGAATAAAATATTACTTTGATACTCCTACACTTGGGAAAAGACTTCATTAATTTGAACCAGTCATGTTGGGTACTTGATTAAAGGGACTACCTCTACTCTACATGCCAGCTGTGTACAGTTTTCCTTTATCAACACGAAAAGTCGTTGTCATAGTTGTTAGAGTTTATGCCCTAAAAGCATGTATATTTTGGATCTTTGCTGAATTAATAAAAAGACATTTTTCTATTTGAATTTGTACACAATTAGTATGTCTTTAAATATCAGAAAAATCCTAGTTTATTTATGTGACTACAAATTTAGTATATAAGTATTATATACATGAGGATTAAATTTATGGATAATAAACTAAATATAGTCCATAATAATTAGTTAAAGTTTGGGATCTTTAATTAAATATTATTAGTACGATCCATTAACATTGAGAATGTAATAGTCTTATCCAGACTATTGATGTGTTGACATCACTATGGAGGTATTTTATATAATTCGATTATATAGGATTGGACCAGACATGATTTGAATCTCACATAAATTCCGTTAACTGTTGAGAGTTCAAATAATATCACTAGATAATCATATATAGATTAATCTTAATCGTGAGTAGTTATAGACTCCTATTTGTAATATTATGCTCTTTAATATACTTGTTAAAGGTTCGTTTCCTAAACAAATCAAAATACTTGTATCTTGGGAGCATGATGAGATGAGTAGCTGGGAATGTAACTTACAGATATGGTATCCATCCCTTCCATTAGGAAGCTAGAAAGATGACTCTCTTATGTATTGATTCAAGACTTGAACAGTTTGAGTACTCAATTTATAATAGATTTATAAATTAATTGTTCATTAGAGAATCAATGGTACACAAGGATAAAGATGTAATTGGAGAGGTAAATGGAACATGACCTAGTAGTAATTACTATTTTGTTTGAATTGTCTTTTTTTTTCTAATGACTCTGTTATGTGATTTTAAAAGGAATATTTATGGGAATATTTGTATATGAGAAGGGAAAAGAAAACTTTTATGTCAATTTCTTGGTTAAATTGCTTAATATGCTAATTACTATTCGTATAAATTGATGTTATCATGAAACTTCCCTTAAGATCTTATCGATGCGTATCTCATATACAATTTGTTATTTCTTGAATGGACGAGAAGTATATTATTCTAGGGAGATAATTCCTTTTTGACAAGTTTCCAAATTTTGCTACATGTGACTTTGTTGTTGGGAATTTTCTTGTCGTTGCTAGTCAATTTATTTGTAGTTTAATAATGGCCAATTAATTTATCATCTACCACTACTTTATATCTTAACAATTTATATGGACTTTTGAAGTAATCTTTCGTGGTCTTATAAGAATTATCTATGAATTTCGAGTTGGCAAATTTGTATTGATTGCTTAATTGCTTGGTTTTTATTTGTTCTTTATTTTGACTAGTTGGGAAACACATTAGGAATTTTAAGTCAAAGATAAAGTATAAATTAATTTGGAATCACATGCTTAGTGATCAAGTGAAAATGTTATGGGTTAAATAATAGGGGCACATCAGCTGTACCTTGAGCAAAGGGCATTTCACGAATAATAAAGAATAAGAAAGCTCAACTTCGAGGTAAGTAACGTCACACCTGCAATGTAAGAAATTATGTGTTTCTGTGAATCTGTGAAATATGTGGATATGCAATTTGTGGATATATGTACATACGTATTTGTCATTCAGCTTTGCATGAGACATGAACATGTGGTGTATTTATATTGCCTGACGAGTATTGGTGAATAGGGTGTGGTGGGCCAGCGCCCAAATATGTGATATGGTTCCTTTGGGGACACTATGGTTCCTTCGGGAACACTCTGGTCCTTTCGGGGATAATATGGTTCCTTCGGAAACACTCTGACGGCGGTATGGGGTAGACCTCTGCAGTACACAGAGGGGGTTTGAGATGTATTTGGGACTCGAGACCTTCATACTGCTCATGATATGTTAAATGTTCTCTGAGTGGCTCAGTATGCGATTCACAGTCTTGTCAGGCAATACAATATACACAGGGATCCCAATCATATGATTATCTGTTATCTGCCATGTACACTCTGCATCTGCATGCGTTACTTACTGAGTTTTATACTCATAAATATTCTTACATTGCAGAAGGTACTGATGATATGTGAGATAGAGGAGGTGCGCCGACTTTCTGACCGCGGCATGTGTATATGAGCATTTTTGACGCTGTGGTTTCCTGATAAGCTATTTTTGAGTGTGTACAGTATGTATACTTTATGAGAGGCCCACTTTGTGAGGGTGTATATGTGTATATATTGGAGTATGTATAATTATGAGTGAACTTTTCTCTTTTCTCCCAGAAAGTTTAAAAAGTTTTAATTTTATCCGATTTTACCAATCGTAAGTCGAGTGGCGTCTCCCGATCTCACTGAATAATTTTACGAATATCCCTACGTACGCGAGTGGGATCGGGGGATGTCACAGTTGGTATCAGAGCTTATGTTTTAAAATGATTCTGAAGACCGCTTAAAAATTTCACATAATTTCAAAGCTTATTAGAGCTTATGTCAAAGTTTTGCCTCAAAAATTTCACATAATATAAAACTCAAAAGAAAAACTATGAAAACTGCAAATGGTCTAGAATTTCAATTCAAATGCTCACTTAACCTTACTTAAAATTCTTGAGTATGTGTGTGAACAGTTATATTTAATCATTTGCAATCCAGATCATTTCATACAATCAAGCGACATGTGTACAATCTCTAGAGGATAAATAAACTTTATAAGCCTGTTTTTCATACCACTTTTCGCTAATGTAGACCACCACTGCACCACAGATCAATAGGACTTTATTTAAGCTTGTAACGTATGGCTAGGGTAAAGGTAGGATAATAGTCATTTTTATGGCTCAAATCACCTAAAGCACATAGTTTATTCTCGGATCTTTATGGAACTCTACCTCAAACACTTCATTGGTACAAGCCCCAAACTTATTTTTCACTTCCTTTTGTACTTCACTTTTCTTTTATTTTCAATTCAAACTCCTCTTTTTGTTTCAGACTTTTTTTTCATTCTCTCTTTTTTTTTTTTTTAAAGTGATATACCCCCAAACTTATGATTTTTACTATTCTTTTCTTTTCACAGGGGTATATCACCTTTTTTTTTTTCAGCCTCAAAAAGACATTTCAAAACAACACCCTTCCTCCCATAATATCACATAACATAAAATATACTTAATAAAGATCACATGTACTATAAGGCAAAAGGTAAGATGTAGGAAATCATTATAAGCTCTAGGCCAAAAATATGAGTAACAAAGAAAAGGATAAAATTAAGCTCAAAGGGGTAAACTAACGATAATTAATTGTCAAAGGTAGGCTTGAAAAGGCTCAAACGATCCAAAAAATGGCCTAAATCATATCTCTAATACAGCTTAGTCTAGGATTTCGCCTTAAGTGATAATCAAACAGGTTCTAAAGTTTATTGATGAGATTTCAAAAATTCACTTAATCACATCAACTTTCTCTAAGCAAACAAAACAATTAAAATGCAACTGAGTGCTCAAAAATATTCAAGAATCATAAGCAAAAATCAAACTAACAAAAGAATCAAGCACACAGACAAAAACAACATTCATTATTTTTCTAAGACTTTAATCAGTAAAATCAAATCTTATCATCAGCATTTGATCATCAAACTGAGTCATAAAAAAAAAACTTTTTTTTTCCAATTTTTCAATTTTTTTTTTCAAATTTTTTTTTTCGGAAAAATTTTGTACATGCATGAAAAATATGTGCGTTAAAAATGTGCATGCATATGCCACTACCCCCAACCTAAATCAGACAGTGTCCTCACTGTCACAAAACATAAAAAGAAAAGAAAAGAGCAAAGGATAGAACACACCTGAGTGATGAAATTTCCACGAAGTATATGCTTTGTAATGAATAGGCTAGAGAAGAAGAGAAAAACAAACAAAAATAAATAATCCTAAGAAAAAAGAAAATATGGTACACAAGATAAAACATGATTAATCATGGTAGACCGGGGCCACCAAAGTGATCTCCTCAGGTTGGTCTACTCTCTCCACAAAATTCTTCAACCGTTGTCCATTTACACGAAAAATTCGCTAGTCGGTTGGATCTTGAATCTCAATAGCACCGTTTGGAAAAACTTGTTTTACAATAAATAGACCGGTCCATCGAGATCTCAGCTTACCAGGGTGGAGATGTAATCGGGAATCATAAAGATGAACCCGTTGGTTTGGCTCAAAATTCTTTCCAAAATCTGTTTGTCATGGGCTGCTTTCAGTTTCGCCTTGTAGATTTTGTAGTTATCATATGCATCGTTCCGCAATTCTTCAATTTATGATAACTGTAACTTTCTATGAAGCCCAGCTGTAGTCAAATCAAAGTTAAGGGCTTTAACAGCCCAATAAGCTTTATGTTCTAGCTTTACAGGTAAATGACACGCTTTTCCATAGACAAGCTTGTACGGGGACATCCCAAGGACAGTCTTATAGGCAGTGCGGTACGCCCAAAGTGCATCAGAAAGACGTAAAGACCAATCTTTTCGGTTCGGGTTGACCGTCTTCTCTAGGATTTGCTTGACCTCCCTATTTGCAAGTTCAGCTTATCCATTAGTCTGCGGATGATATGCGGTTGAAACCTTGTGTATCACACCATACTTGCGCATCAAAGCCTCAAAAGAACGGTTACAGAAATGTGTCCTTTGATCACTTATAATAACACGTGGTGTTCCATACCTAGATAACACATTTTCTTTTAGAAATTTTACCACAATATTATTATCATTAGTGTGGCAAGGCACAGCCTCGACCTATTTGGACACGTAATCAACAGCAAGAAGAATATATAGATAACAAAAAGGAGAAGGAAAGGGACCCATAAAATCAATACCCCAACAATCAAATATTTCAATAACAAGTATAGGGTTAAGAGGCATCATATGGCGTCGAGTCAATACTCCTAGCTTTTGGCACCTTTCACAAGAACAACAAAAATTATTAGTGTCTTTAAATAAAGTAGGCCAATAAAGACCACACTGTAAAAGTTTAGCAGCAGTCTTTTTTATGGAAAAATGACCACTACAAGCTTCAGAATGACAAAAATTCAAGACACTAGATACCTCACCGTCTGGAATACAACGTCTCATAATTTGGTCAGGGCAATACTTGTACAAATAAGGATCATCCCAATAAAAGTTTTTTATCTCAACCAAAAATTTTCGCTTATCTTGTGCACTCCAATCAGGCAGAATTTCACCAAAAACCAAATAGTTAACAATGTTAGCATACCATGGAACTTGGCTTGTGGCGAACAAATGTTCATCAGGGAAGTCATCTCAAATGGGTGTGCCATCAGTTGAATCACTGAACTCTAGACGAGACAAATGATTGGCCACAACATTTTCAACACCCTTCTTGTCCTTAATGGTTAGATCAAACTCCTGTAAAAGTAAAATCCACCTAATCAAACGAGCCTTAGCATCCTTCTTGGAAAGAAGGCCGTAGCATCCTTCTTGGAAAGAAAGTACTTAAGGGCCGCATGGTCAGTAAAAACAGTAATAGGTGAACCAATCAAATAAGAGCGGAATTTATCTAAAGCAAAAACAACAGCTAATAGTTCTTTGTCGGTGGTAGAATAATTCATTTGAGCATTGTTCAAAGTTCAACTAGCATAGTAGACGACGAAAGGCTTCCCCTCCCTTCGTTGTCTAAGAACAGCTCCCACAGCGTAGTTGCTTGCATCACACATAATTTCAAAGGGCAGATTCCAATCAGGTGACTGCATGATAGGGGCTGTAGTAAGTTTGGCAATTAGTGTTTTGAACGCTTCATCACACTCTGGAGTCCAGTTGAACTCAGCTTCTTTAGCCAAAAGGTTACACAGTGGTCGAGATATGGCAGAGAAATTTTGTATAAATCTCCTGTAAAAGCTAGCATGTCCAAGAAAAGACCGAACATCTCTTACCGATTTTGGTGTAGGTAAATCAGAAATTAACTCGATTTTAGCCTTGTCAACCTCTATTCCCCTTTCAGAAACAATGTGCCCTAAAACGATCCCAGAAGATACCATGAAATGACATTTTTCCAAGTTGAGCACAAGACCTTTTTCTTCACATCTACTCAAAACAGCTTTCAAGTTAAGTAGACATGAGTTAAAAGAATCCCCAAAAACGGTCAAATTATCCTTAAACACTTCCATGCATTTTTCAACCATAACAGAGAAAATACTAAGCATACAACGCTGAAAACTAGCTGGTGCATTACATAAACCAAATGGCATCATACAAAAAGCATAAGTACCAAACGGACATGTAAATGTGGTCTTTTCCTGATCCTTTATAGCTATCTCTATTCGATAATAACCTGAATACCCATCAAGAAAGCAATAAAAAGGATGACCAGCTACACGTTCTAAAATTTGGTCAATAAAAGGCAATGGAAAGTGGTCTTTTCGGGTGGCAGAATTTAACTTTCTATAATCTATGCACATACGCCACCCTGTTACTATCCTAGTTGGAATAGGAACTCCGTTTTCATTCTCAACTACAGTTACTCCAGACTTCTTAGGAACTACTTGCGTTGGACTTACCCACTTACTATCAGATATAGGATAGATGATACCTG